>APFE031392959.1:0-10986 GCA_000404065.3 Pinus taeda | reverse complement strand
TACTTCTAAGTAAATCCACAATGTAGGACCACCATTGGAAGTAGTTGGTGTTGTCAAGAATAACTTAGCATGGACTTTCCATTTTAACATAAACTGAAGCTGTAGATGCTAAATAAGTGTTCCAATGGAAAGATCTCGAAAAATAGGTTGATTAAAAAAAAGGGTTCTGAAAATGGCTTCTAGATGAAGAAGTGATGGCTTTTTGAAGAAAAGTTATTGAAGATACCGACGAAGTGTGGGAATGTGTAGAAATGAATGATAATATTATATTTAAAAAAAAATAAAAAATCTGCCCCCTTTCCAAACTTAATCTAATTAGCTCAACAAAAAGAAAGACTTGAACTCAAAACCTCTATTCTCATAAAGTAGATTTGGACCAAGTGAGCTAGATTAAAGGGTTAGTAATTTTTGGAAAAGAGGGAGGGGTTTTTTTTTTTTTAGTCACTAAAGCTTTGGGGTGCGTGCTTACTTGAGAAATCTCTTTTTTCCTACAAAATAAAAAACACAAAACCCAACACGGAGATACAAAAAAAAAAAACAAACCTTACGACTTGAAGTTAGCTTTAGTTGGAAACTAAATATTTTCCTCAATGTTTCTGATTTTCCGAGATCACACTAAGGCGCAATGGCAAAGAGCATACTCATGAGAAAAATCCTTCCTTTCTATTTCTAATTTGCCCAGATCGCACAGAGTCGTGGGGCACAGAGCATACGCGGAAATGAAAGGTATAGATCCAGTAATAAAAAAAACAAAGAGCTAAATAAACCGAAATAAATAGAGAGAAAATAACTAAAAACTGCAAATAAACATTGTATACCTCTATATCTTAAAAATGATGTAGCTAGGGCTACCGGAAACCTTTTTGCGTGAAACGAAAAGGGTTCCTCACTAGAACAAATGCTCCTAACACAATAGAGTAATCCTCTTGGCCCAAAAATAGTCAGAATTAGTAGATATAGGAAAGGACAGTCGGATGCAACTCTACCGGCTTTAGATTTGGATCACCAATGGATGCGGCCCTCAACTTGGCTCTGATACCATGTAGGGATTTACAGGGTAAGTTCCTAAGACAGAACAGCAAAGGACACCACTCACAAACAAATCACAAATCAATAAACCAGTATTGTTGATGTGGCTAAAACCCTCAAAGAGGGAAACAGTCCATGACCTGAGCCAACGCGACCACTTTAGGCAATTTATTAATAAAATAATGAAAATTTACATAAGCTTCTCTCATGAATGGTTACCCTACAAATGACCCTTCGTGCTCTTTAAATAGAGATCATGGACCAATCAGGTGTTAAGCCACAGATCAAGTGTTGGTAATACTGAAGAGAAAATGAATCGTCGGATCACTACATATCATGACTGTCAGATTGTAAGTTACAAAAGTACATAATAAAGAAACACAATTTACCTAACTCTTCTCTAGACCAAGTTATCCTTAACTATTTCCTATGTGTTGGAATATCCTAACAAATATATATACCACCCTTCATGGCCCTCGAAACTACATCCATCAGATAACATAGGTCCAAAGTTCAATACCTATATGTAGTAAGGTTTCCATCGCAAAGCAATATACTCAAATATTCCAACTCATGGAAAGTAGGAGATTTTGTTCAATATGACAGTCAAGGAAACACTTTGATAATTGCACTGTGGCCCCTCCTCCATAGATAGTTTACATTTTCAATTTGATTGGCATATGCGACCCTCCCTCATTGTTATTACCTCCTGCAAATGTTATCGTTTCCATACTTCCATGTCATATGTGCCCTCTCCATATCTCCCCTACCCCACATAATACCCTCCCCACATATAACTTCCTCAAGTAACCACTCCCCCAAGTATTACCTTTGTCCTACATATCAGAGCGATTTTTTTTTATTTTACACCAGAACTGATTTTTTTTATCCCTCGGAGTGCAAATTTTATATATTAGCAACAAAGTATATTTTTCCTACAATACATATATTTTAAAAATCATTCATTGATATCTATTGTGGGAGTGATTCTCACTAAGAAAGAGAACTATCCTGAGTGGTCTTGGAAGATCAAACACACTCTCATTTTCAATGAGCTATCGAAAGGAGTTTTTGTAGGATAAGGATATAATGAACCTGCAAAGCCTACCTCAGACAAGGAATTCACCATTTGGAAAAGAAAGAACATCAAGGCATATGCCTTGATTGCAACATCTATAAATGAAGAGGTGAGTCACCATATTTCACCATTTTCAAATTCTTTTGAAGCCTGACATAAGTTGAAGGAACTGTATGACTCACACTATGCGCTTGAAGTTGTCCAATTGATGATTAAAATTTTAAGTCTTGAATTACAAAATGGTGATCCTGTTGGTATAGCATGAGAACTAAAATCTATTATGCATGATATCAAAGTCACTAATGTTGAACTAGACATTCTTCTGATAGATTTTTTCAAGGAACTTTATCCCACTTACTCAAAATATCTTGAGTCATTGCAAAAAAATGGAAACCTCAAAGAGATTACCTTTGGCTCCACTATGAATAAATTTGTTGAGAGAGAGAAATATTTTTGGAAGAAGACAACTCCTCAGTCTTCTGAATAAGTTGTGTGTATTGCACATCGAGAGAAGAATCATGCTCAAGATTCTTCCATAGGAAGAGGTGGTCGAAGAGGAAGAGGAAGAAGAAATTTCAAAGGCAGGGGGGCAGACACTCTCAAGGAGAAAAGTTTGATCTTCATTGCATATGTTGAATAGAGATGGATCAATGATGCATCCACATGCAAGTTGCCTTGGGAAAAAATAGAGCAGGAAAGAAATCAAGCCAAAGGTAAAACCAATGACAAAGAGAAAGGTGAAGCACCTGAATCTGCTCAATATGTTTTGGCACATTGTAATATTGGAGTAAATGAAGACTTGTTTAATACTTCACTTGCTTCTTGTAAAAACATTGATTGGTTGCTTGATTTAGGAGAAACATGCCACATGACTTTTAGAAGAGATTGTTTTGAAGAATTTACTGATAATGTTGATGGAGTAATATACTTTGCAAACAAATCAAAACTCAAGCCATCAGGGCTTCACACAAATGGACTCAAATTGTTTGGTCTTCCAGACTTTCTTCTACATGATGTTTTATATCTCCCACAGCTGAGGAGAAACTTGATGTCCTTGGTCCACATTCGCCAGCAAGGACACTCCATTCATATGTTTGATGGCAAGATTGAGGTCAAAAAAGCATCAGATCACTCACTTGTCATGACGAGATAGAAGAAGAAAGACTTCTGAAGCTACAAGGTACCTCTACTTGTGCACAAAAATTCTCATACAATTCTCATTATGATGAAGGTACATTTCCATCAAGTCTATTATGGCATACTAGATTTGGATACTTAAACTATGACAACCTTCGGTTGTTGAAGAAAAATGGTGTTATTGGTTTTCCTACAATTCCTAGGAAACTTAAGCAATGTGATGCTTGTATTCTAAGAAAGAATAGAAAACAATGTTTTCATAATTCACATTCCAAAGCACATAGAAAACTTAAACTCCATTTAGATTTATGTTGTCCAATGCTTGTTCCTTCTGCAAATGGAAATAAATATATGAATACATTTATTGATGACTACACTAGAATGTGTTGGGTTTATTTATTGAAGAACAAATGTAATGCATTTCAAACATTCAATAACTTTCATACATGGATTGAAAATGATGCACAGTCTCATATTGGCTCTATTTTCACTGATAATGGAAAAGAATACACTTCAAATGAATTTGAAAACTATCTTCGTCAGCATGCGATCAAACATAAAACAATTGTGCCTTATAAACCCCAACAAAATGGAGTAGCTGAAAGAATGAATAGGACAATCTTAAATATGGTACATTCCATGACACTTTTCAAGAATGTAAAATTGATGTTTTGGGTTGATGCAATTCTATGTGTTGAATATGTAAAGAATAGATGTCCATCTAATGCTATTAGAAACAAGATTCCTTATGAAATGTGATGGGCCTCTAAATTAGACATAAATTAAGGCCCATGCCTCTAACTTAAAACATAAATTGAGGCCTATGACCATACTTCAGCACATTAAACCTCTCTTTTTGCATTAGATAATTTAGTCTTAACTTTAATATATTCATTAGGAAGGTTTATGAATAATCGAATATTTGTGCCTAATATTATTTATTTTTTATGGAATATTATGAGAATATTGGGCAGATTATAAAGAGTTGGAGGAGGAGATAATGTAGGGACTTGTTCCCTACAACTGGAGGATCGATAATAAATAATAAGTTAACAAGATATTATGGAATTGTGGCACAAATTGTGGAACTCCAATGATTGAGAAAATCTAGGAATGTGTTCCACTAATCAAGGGATTTTGGTGCGGAAATATTCCTCCATCCATGAGGAATTATTATTAATCATTTTGTATAATTACCAAATAGAATTTTCCTCTAGGGAATGATTGAGAAAATCTAGGAATGTGTTTCCTGCCATTTAATGCAAATTCTTAGTATTGGGGACTAGATCCACTAATCAAGGGAATTTGGTGGGAAAAGCTTCCTCCATTCATGGGGAATGATTCCTAATCATTTTGTATAATTACCAAGTCAAATTTGCCTATAGGGGGAGATTTTAATTAGTGTTATTGTGGAGAGAGCTTGTATTTTTGCAACTCCATTGTATTTTCTTGCATGGATGTAATTTTATTGATGAAAATAATGAAGAATGGTGTCATGTTCAGCTTCTAAATCTTATTCTCCTCCATAGGTCTCTGAGTTTCTTTGTGCTTGGCCATCCAAGGAACCTCAGAGCCCTTTTGTATCATTTTCTTTCCTTCTTTTCAATGCTTATTCACATGCATCTCTTGTTTTTATTTCTTTCTATTCCTGCATTTAGAATTAATGATTTCTTGTTATAGGGTTGAGTTAAATGGTTGATGTAAGTTCTTTTGCAGGATCAGAAGCATTATTTCATCCTTGGAAAATCTTTGGAATTTCATAGGAATCATTGAGTTGCTTGGATTAGTCTTATTATTCCCAAATCTAAATTGTCGACCTCCTTTTTAGCAAATAACAATAAATTTCTACTATTTTTTAGAGCATCTTAACAAGATTCAATCGAATTGATTCCACTTGCATTAGATCACTAAAACATTCTAGTTCATAAAAAAATTACCCCATTCCATTTTCACTTGATTTCGTTAGGAATTTCTTAGATTTACTAGCTCACTAGTTCTCAAATTTCTAGATTTTCGACTAGTAATTTTTTTTATTTTTTGCATGGGTTAACATAGGTATTTTTGAGTGATTCCACTTGGAATAGGGACTGAAGACATCCTATTTAATAACAAAATTTGTCCCATCCAATTTGGATTTTATTTTCTTGATCATTAAATCCTTACCAATTTCATCATTTCACAAGGAAACTTCCCCAAGATTTTTGAGCGAATCCATCCATCTCCTAACTTTGGTTTTGAGTTCTAAGTGATCCTAGGAATTTTCCCACTCCATTCCACCCATCACACACCTTTCGTAGGCCTCCCATCACCTCCAAAACCTCACATTTTTCTCTCGGTTGTATCCTACAAGTTTCTTGTAATTCCTATAGGATCATCCTGTAGGTTTCTAGTACATCCTGTAGGTTTTCCTGAAACGGCTTGTTTTGAGACCGAATTGATGGAAAACCTCTAAGAAGTCACCAAAAGCCTTCCTAGGGTCTCCCACACCATCCAAACATCTCCTAAACCTTCCATCCAACCTCCAACATCCTTAATTCACCTACCACATCACCAAAAGAAATTAGTTTTCATACTTGATTTTGCATGAAAAGACAAAAAGACAAAAATAGATTTGTTTTAGTCCCTTTAATTGCACATTAGTTATTTTTTATGCTTCTTACTTCCATGCTTATATAGTAGCATTTGCTTCATGATAATTTAGAATTATTGCAAAGCATAGTTTCTTGGCAGTTAATTAGGAAATGGTGTGATTTAGCATTGAATTTTTGTCTCTTTCCTTGTACTACTTTCTTGCAATAGGTTAAGGTTCCATTTCGAACAATTCATTTTTTGCAATTAGTTTAGGATTTGACTTTAGTACATGCACTCCATTACATCATGACAATGAAGGAAGGACACATTGTATGCCACACATATAGTGTTGACACCTCTTAAGTTTGTACGAACCCTGGGTTGATAATTAAAGTCAATAGCCTTGGGATTTGCAGCGTTCTTGTTGCAACATTGAGGCACATCAAAATGTGTTATGGCCACATTCCATTGGTAAAACATCTTAGGATCTTTAGTTCCACCTGTTATGCCTTGATACCAAAGGTACAAAGAGACAAACTTAGTGCAAGGAGTTGTAAGTGTATCTTCTTGGGGTATTCAAATACCTCCATAGCTTATTGTCTCTATGATTAATTTAATAAGAAGTTTGTTGTATCTACAGATGTAATCTTTCTTGAATCTTCCAAAGGTGACAATGTTGTTGAGTGACATCTTGATCGCTTGGATAGATTCAGACATGAAAAATCATTTCAAGAATTTGATAATCAGATTTCACATCTTGAAAGGGGGATTCCTATACTGGATCAATCTATGGAATCTTCTTCTTAAGTACTCTCTCCCCCACATGAGGCTCCAACCACTGATGATACATTGAGTGATGTGATTGACAAAATTGGGAGACTCGATCTTGATTTTGTCCCAACTTAGTCAACTGAGCAGCCTGGACCATCTTAGAAAGGTCCCCCAAAGTGGTTGACAAAAACACTTGAAAGTGTTCATCCTTATGAGTTTGGAAAGACAGGGACAAGAAATTAAACAAGGCAAAATGGACGTGATGTAGATTATTTTGATTCTCATGTTGATATGGATGTTTCTTATAACTGTGAACTGAATCTTTATATAGATTTTGAACCAAATTCCTTCAAAGAAGCCACTTCTCATGATGAATGGAAATAAGTGATGCAAAAGGAGTATGATGCCTTGATAAAAAATGGCACTTGGAAGCTGGATAATCCTCCATAGGGAACCAAACCAATTGGCTGCAAGTGGGTCTGCAAGAACAAGTATAGAGTTAATGGCTCACTTGATAAGCACAAAGCCAGGCTTGTGGAAAAAGGTTTTGCACATAAGGAAGGGGTTGACTGTGAGGAGACTTTTACCCCCACAACAAAATGGGCTACCATCCAGACACTCTTTGCCTTGGCAACTCAGAACGATTGGAAAGTCCATCAAATAGATGTAAAAATTGCTTTCTTGAATGGAGATCTGAAAGAATCCCAACCAGAAGGATTTGTTGTGAAGGGACATGAACATAAAGTATGCAAACTTGTGAAATCCTTATATGGCCTCAAGCAAGCACCACGAACCTAGAATGAAAAGTTAATTGAGCATCTTCTCAAACTCAACTTCAAACATTATGATATTGATGATGCAACTTTGTTTGTCAAGAAAGTTGGCAAAACAGTTGTATATCTTGTGGTATATGTAGGTGATATTTTGATGACAGGGAACAACGAGAGCTACATTGCATCCATAAAGAAGGAATTGAAGAAAGGTTTTGAAATGACTAACTTGGCCTATGTTCACTACTATCTTGGTATTGAAGTAACTCAACATCCGAAATATATATTCCTCTCTCAAAAGAAGTACATTGGATAGGTTTGACATGGCTGAGTGCAATCCTTTGACTATTCTAATGGACCAGAACTTAAAGCTCACATCCATTGAGGGAAAATAATTTGAGGATGCAACAAGGTATAAACAGCTTGTAGGAAGTCTCAACTACTTGACTACTACCAAATTGGATATTTCATATGTTGTTGGACTCCTCTCCAAGTTTATGCAAAAACCTTGTGAGGGACATTGGTCTAGTGCAAAAAGAGTTCTAAAGTACTTGAAGGGAACCCAAGACTTTGGACTCAAGTATACACAGGTGAGCGACTTCAGCCTGATTGGATACTCTGATTCAAACTTCGATGGAGACAAAGAAACTAGGGTATCTACTTTAGGTTATGCTATGAATCTTGGATCAAGAGTCGTCTCTTGGAGAACACACAGACAATCAATTACAGTAGATTCCACAACAAAGGTAGAATATGTGGCAGCTGCTGAGGCAACAAAAGAAATTGTGTGGCTCAAGAAAATTCAGGAAGATTTGTAGGTAAAACAATTACATTCAACTCCACTCATGATTGACAACATCTCTGCAACAAAGTTGGCCAAGAAACCAAACTTCCATGATCGAACAAAACACATCAATACAAAATACCATCTGATTCGACATCATGTTGAGGCCAAGACAATCCATCTATGTCATTGTTCCATTAATTAGTAGATTGCAGACATCTTCACCGAAGCACTTGGAAGAGAAAAGTTTGAAAGATTCAGAACAATGCTTAGACTCACCAATATTCCTTCATATTAAGGGGGAATGTTGACACCTAATCATTGAGATTGGGTGAACAATGTAAACAGTAAATAATGAAAAATAAAGAGTCATTGGAAAGTGAAGCCCAAAAATCACTGAAATGAAATCCTAAAATCACTCTCTAAATAATCTTAATAAAAAACATAATTCATTTAAGAAATTACATCCCGACCTAAAAAAATAAAACACACCAACCTCTTACAAATCCACTCTATTCATTGTTCACTAGGCTTGGAAACGCACATTACAAACTTATTTAAGTCTACTTACTTACCATTTATGTCGATGCATCATAAAAGAAAATGGGGCATATTATGCATTTATACTTTATACTTTCCTAACCAAAGGGATGTATGTTATTTTCACGGGAATATGAAATCTTAGAGTTCTGATGTCGAGTAAATGTGTTAAATATTTTGGAATGCGAATCATTGATAATGTGAATTATTTATGAGAAAACAATTATTTTTATGAATTAAGTTTCTAGCGCATGTTATCTTGATGTTATTACACGGAATTAATTATATATATATATATATGTGGAATGGCGATATAATTAAATAATTTTACATTATATTAATTTAATTTGCAAATGATTTGTAAAAAGTGAACTTTTATAAGCTTTATGATATCTCTCTTTTAGTAAAACATTATCATTTTAGGTGAAGTAAATTATTTTTTAAGAATGGAATATTTACTTCTAATATAATATAATTTAGAATAAATTATTTTTCATGGTAGTAAAAATTAATAGATTTATTTTAATTATAATATATAAAGGATGTGTTATAAATTTTCTAATAAAAATATATTTAAAAAAATCCAATTAATTTATTTATTTATAATTAGTATTTATTCGATATAATATATTTTAATTTCAGGTTTTTAAAATAAATATATTCACAAAATATATAATATATTATGTATATATATTAGATATAGATATATAATACCAAACTACTTACAACTCAATTCACTCATATAAAAGAAGTGTCAAGTCTGATTCAAAAATGCAAGGACAAACATATAACATATATCTTTGCATTTATACAACCACATAGAAAAGCATATATCCTAACATTCACACAATTGTAATGACAAATATACTTTCCAACATTTATAATTACATGAGCAAACGTAGATGGGATTTAGTAGTGTAAAAACAAATTACAATAATATTTTTTTGATAAGTCATATATGGATAATTTAGTATTATATTAAAATTAAAAAATAATTTTATTAAAAAATTTAAAATTTTAAAAGTTAATTCTAAAATATTAAAAAAATATATTGTATCATTATTATTTTAATTTATATTAATTTCATTTTTACATTTTTAATTTTAATTAAAAAAAATTAAAAATTTTATTTTTATTATAAAAAAGAGAAAATTATTTAAATGATGTATAATTTAATTAACTTGAATAACAACTAGTTAAAACTTGCAAATGAGGTAGTAAGCTAAGTGGGCTTGATTGTGGGGAAAACTCCATACTTAAGTGCATTTGAGCCAGAGGCGACTTGGAATGGGTGACCTCTAAGGAAGTCTTGGTTACCTGGTGCAACCCTCGGAAGTGATGATTCACAATATGTGATTCATTTCACTAGTTTCAATCCCACTTCTTCACCAGTGTGAACATCACCCGATGCAATGAGCACTAAGTCGATTATTCAAAAATCATGAGAAATTAGTCAATGACAATTACCTCTCATAAAAAGTCATAAATGAATAATTTAGTAAACACAGTTGAATCCCAAAATTACTATCTTAAGTATATATATTATTTTTAAAAATTTTACTTTTCTTAAATATATTATATTTATAAATGAATTTTTATTTAATTTATTTTTATTAAAAATTTTTAATATACTTAAGAGTAAAATTAACCAAATTATACCTTTACATATTTCGTTTGCCATATTGTATTTTGGGTAGTGTTTTACAAAAAAATTGGTCCTTTTTTATTCAGATCTGCCAAGTAGTGATAACTTATCAAGGTAGGTGATAATGCATTAGGTAACTTTCGAGCATGAATTAGATTTCTTTGTTTTGAATAATTCTATAATTTTATTAAACTAATATTATAAAAAGAAAATTATTTTATTTAATATTTTATTATTTAATTATCATTTAAAGAATAAATTTTTTAATTTTTTAAAATTGATGTGGGATCTCATTTATCTTATTATGGAATGATTAGTACATCTCTAACATGGGAAGTGTACAGTGAAATAAATATCACTTAAATCCTGGTTGTAATGTGTGCGCTTCATGGCCTGCCACTTTAGCAAGAGCTCTCCCTCAATGGCGTGAAAGACAGAGGTAACGTTAAACACCGTGACAACAACATATATCACGCCAGATCCTCCATGAAAGATCTCTATGAGATCAGGTAGTCATGGATGTACAAAATAGTGTGTTAGGGCATTGTTTTTTTTATTAAATATGAACCATATCTATAATGATTTTTTTAAACCTGAATAATATCTATAATGAATCTTGTAGAGAAATATTTTTATGTATTTTTTAGAAATATTTATTAAT
>APFE031392958.1:79816-91330 GCA_000404065.3 Pinus taeda | reverse complement strand
CATCAAATGGATGTTAAATCCGCCTTCTTGCATGGGGACTTGCATGAAGAAATCTATATGGAACAACCCATTGGCTTCATCCAAACAGACTCCAGCCTTGTATGTCGACTTAAGAAATCTCTTTATGGTCTCAAGCAAGCTCCTCGGGCTTGATATGCCAAAATGGATAGCTTTCTTTTAGAATCTGGCTTTTCTAGGTGTTATTCTAACAATACTGTCTACACCAAGAAAGTGGGAAACTCTCTTATCATCCTTGTTCTTTATGTTGATGATCTTATTCTTACTGGTAGTGATCCCAACCTTATAAACCATGTGAAGTCCAGCCTTAAAATGAAATTTGAAATGACAGACTTAGGACACTTACACTATTTTCTCGGTCTTCAAGTCTTGCAATCCAAGGAGGGTATTTCCCTTTCCGAGTCCAAGTATGCTTGTGATATTCTTCGTCATTTTCACATGGAAGATTGTAAGCCAGCTCCTTCTCCCTTTCAGTCTGGAGTCAAACTTTCAGTCACTTGTACTTACCCTGAAGTTGATGCTACCTTATACCATCAAATTGTAGGAAAACTCTTGTATCTAACCCATACACGTCCTGACCTTTCCTTTGCTGTTGGCCTTGTTGCTCGGTTTATGCAAAACCCCCGTGAAAGTCATTGGAAAGCAGCTAAAAGAATACTTCGTTATGTTCGAGGTACAGTACAGTTTGGGATTCATTACAGTGCCAAAGCAGCTCCTCTATTAGTTGGTTTCACTGATTCTGATTGGGCTGGTGACCCTGATGATCGGAAGTCTACTGTCGGTTATGTCTTCACTCTTGGTTCAGGACCTATTACATGGGCTTGTAAGAAACAGGCTGCCATTTCTCTTTCGTCAGCAGAAGCAGAGTATCGTGGTGCCGTGGAAGCTAGTAAGGAAGCCTTCTGGCTTCGTCAGATCCTATCAGAATTGGGCTTTGAGCAGCAGCATCCGACTACACTTTGGTGTGATAATCAAAGTGCCATTCAGCTTTGCAAAGATCCAGTTCAGCATCAGCGCAGCAAAAACATTGAACTTCACATGCACTTCATCAGAAAGCTCATTCATGACCATGTTCTTGAAGTGCAATATTGTTCAACAGATGATCAGGTTGCAGACATCTTCACAAAGGCTCTCACAGAGGCGAATTTCACTAAACTTCGATATATGCTTGGAGTTCAGGAAGTTGTCACTAAGGGGGGATAGGCTCTAGTGCCTCCTTCCTTCTCCTATTGTGTCATATTTGTAAATCCTTCAATCCTATCCTAAGTTGTTCTTAAGGGGGGATGTTAGGATATTCCGAAACATAGGAATAGTTAAGTATAACTTGGTCTAGTATAGAGTTAGGTAAAGTGTGTTTCTTTACTATGTACATTTGTAACTTACAATCCAACGGTCACGATATGTAGTGATCCGACGGTTCATTCTCTCCTCGGTATTACCGACACTTGATCCGTGGCTTAACACCCGATTAGTCCATGATTTCTATTTAAAGAGCATGGAGGGTCATTTGTAGGTTAACTGTTCATGATAGAAGCTTATGTAAAATTTCATTCTTTTGTTGATAAATTGCCTGAAGTGGCCGAGTTGGCTCAGGCCGTGGACTGTTTCCCTCTTTGAGGGTTTTAACCACGTCAAAAATACTGGTGTATTGATCTGTGATTTGTTTGTGAGCGGTGTCCTTTGGTGTTCTCTCTGAGGAACTTACCCTGTAAATTCCTACAAATAGTTCACTGTTTGTTTGACTAGTATAGTGGCACATTTTCATTTTCTTTTATGAATTAATTTTATCATTGCATGTTTTAAACCCCTTTTGAAGTTTGAAGTTTTGGAAATCATTATAAAGGACATCATTGCCTTGAACATTTATATCCATACTTGCCTTTTAGAATTTCCATCTCACATTAGGAAATCAACGAAGATAAACCCAAAAACAAAATAAAAAAACCAAAAACGAAAAAAAGTAAGAGATAGGTTATCTTGCACATATAGTGCACCACACTTCAACAGTTTACGACTCCCAGATTGACAATTAATATAGCAGTTTAGGACACTCTAAATTGACCAAACAATGATTCTATTCATCTTCGCCTCTTTTAGAGAACCCTCACACGCGCTATCGCAAAATGGTATATCGAGTTGTCTTGAAGTACCTATGTTGACTTCAAATATCTGGCTATGGCATTTCTCACCCACTTCTAATTACCAATTCTATATGAAACTGGCACTCATTTGCTCACATCCCTTAAGCAAGATATCGTGACCCACATTTACAATCATATCCATGAATGGAGACGTCGGTTTCGCCTCATCAAATTTGAGATTTTTGATGCGTTGTTGACTGAATGGTTCACAAAATCATTTGTTAACAAAATTTCTAAGGATATAGCTATGGGTGGATCTGTTACTAAAGAGAAATCTATCGCCCATGCCTAGTATCTAGACTTAGTCTATTCACAATCTGGCATGTTGTATGATATGTTTCCTGATGCTCCGAGACCATATTCGGATCTGACCACATCAAAGTCTCCTGATGTACCACCTATGGATGGTGTGATTGGTTCCGTGTCTTAGAATTCCATGAAAGCTTCTTCGAAGCAGAAATCTGTTTCAGGCACTGGTTCCAATAATCCTTCGAAGAATTCATCTAGTCCTAGTAAAACCTCTGAGGTACATGTTGTTCAGTCTACCACATCAGATAAGGCCTCTAAAGGAAAGAAAAAGGGAAAAGGAAAAGCTGATTCCCCAAAACAGGACCCACCTAAATCATCTGTTGATGATGCTTCTAAGAGAAAGCCGAAATATCCTTGCCTCTTCTATGAGGAAGATCATTACACCAAGGATTGTCCCCGACTTTCTGAGGTTAACTGCTTGTTGAAAGGGACTCCAGTTTTTTTAAAAGAAGCTTTTCCATCTCAGCAAACACAGTTAATATACTAACCGCAGTCCTCTACCTCCTTTGGTTCCCAGGTTTTCATGACGCAAGGTTCATCACCTATTTTGATTTCTACTTGAACAAAGGACTATCAAACCACGCATAAGCAGACGGTGGAGAAAGAAGTCACCGATATCCCTTCTACTTCTACTCCGTCCAGTTCTGGTCCACTCCATATTGAGCACCCTAACAATGAGTCTGTAATCTGACCACCTCCCAAGGGGGTACATAAAAAATCATCTTATAACATGAATGTTAGAGTTGCGCAGCACTATAATATTGTTGAGGATTTAGCTCAGGCACCTTCAATGATGTTTGCCTTAGAGGTTCTTCAAACCTGTCCAACGCAGTGGAAGTCACTGTTATTTGTTATAGGTGTTATTAATCCTTCCAATTCAAGTCTAATTTCCTTTGATCTTGAAAACCATGTGCCTCATCTTCCTCATCAGATTGATTTTCCGATAAAGTTTCTTATCAAAGGAAAGATGATCCATTGGAATGTTATTGATGAAGGTGCTTCTACCTGCATCATGTATGTTTCATGTTGGAAGGCCATTGGATCTCATTCTCTTAACCAATTCCCAAACACCTTGGAAGCCTTTGATTGCAGAGGCTCAAGTCCATATGGTATTCTCACGAACTTGTCGATTACATTGGAAGGTAAGACTGTTGAATTAGAAGTAGAAGTTGTAGATGTGAATCTCAACTACAACCTTCTTCTCGAGCGAAGCTGGACCCACGCTATGTTTTGTGTGGTTATTTCTTTGTTCTGGGTGCTTTGTTTTCCTCACAAAGGAAAAATTTTCACCATTGATCAATTGTCTTTCTTTTCTTCTGGTTCATCCAACGGCAACATTCCTTACATGGGAAATGTTGAAATTCCTTATGAGAGTGTGGGGGCAGGTCTCTTCAAAGAATCTTCTTTAATGGGTACTTTTAATCTCCCACCTCCACATGTTAATTCAATCAATGTGATCTTGGTTTCTACAGATCCTTGGATTATCCCTACCACAGATCAAATTGATTCATTTGGTGATTCTATGCCTTTAAGTCGATTGGAGCAAAATTATCAAGATATTGTCTTAGCTTCGATGGTCACTTCAAAAAGCCACATTGTTTTCAGTATGAACCTAGACACTTATGTACCATATCCTTGGCTTGGTTCTTGGGAATCTCTGGATCCTTTGATCGAGACATTCTCCATCGACGAGAGTATCATTGAGGTCATGTCTCTAGATGAAACTCCTTGGAACGGTCTCCATCATCGTTCTTCCTTTCTTCTTAGCCTCGGTGAGATGCATTCATGTCTTAAAGAGTTTGTTTCTCAGTTCCCAATGTTTCCACTTCAGACATCTGTCTTGGTCCATGAAGTCCTGTTAGAGGGTAACATGGGAAACATCACTGCAAACTTGCCCATTGACATTTTAGTCTACCCTAAAATAGTCAAAATCTTTCAACTGGAGGCACCTTTTCCTCATCATGAGATTAAGTTTTTCATGCCTCCTTTCACAAGGTTATTTTATTGAGTTTCTATTGTTTGCCCATTCTCACAATGAGGTTTTTATCTTATGACTCGTAACACACTCGCCTGGGGGGCATGGGGGCATAGCCTTTTATGAGTTTTTCTATAATATTTGGCCAAGTCGATGCTTACACTTCATGTCAATGGTGAAACTTCAGTTTTATTCTCTGTTGATCGATTACTCGCCAAAAATGGGCTCCATCTGAACCTTTTTACACGTGAAATTCATGTAATGACTTATGTACATTAGTGTGCATTTTGAGTTTTGGTGTGTTTGTTTGCTTTGCAGACATGTGCTTTTCTGCTTACTCTATGTTCCACTTGGTTTGCAGATGTCATCAAGCCATTACATTAGTTTTGCAAATGGTGCTTGTCATGGCACACAGAACTTGTATTTCGTAGCATAAGTACTCTATGCCCCTAATGGTGAGTTGATTAATTTACAAGGTATATGCCTTGGTTGAACAACTAACAATATTTATGAATACAATGCCGTCATTGAACTCTTGTCAAAAGCAGTTTCTCTTGGTATCATGGATGTTACACAGTAATTTATCACCACTTACACTCCCGGTCTTCTCACTGTGTCATGTGTCCAAGTCAAACATGCTTATGACATACAAATGCTCTCCTATGATGCCAATTGACCCACTTTTCCTAAGTTATCTACCTCATCGCGGCTATGGGCTTTATAAACGCGCTGAAAGGCGCTCATGAATAGTCCATTCACGTTGCCAGCGTGGAAGTACATCTGATTCTCGTGATGGCTGATTATATGCACTAGCGCAGGGCTATGTGTTTCCTTCAGCGATGATCTGACTAACTGTACTAATCACTAGCGATGTCAGCGTTGAATCTCAGTTTGTGCCTGCGATGATCCAGATTGGGCGAATTTGCTCCAACAGTCGGCTTTCCAAATGACTCCAGACCTAGTTGTTGGCCTAGTTTATGTCGCCCTTCCTTCCCTGGTGTGGCAGTTCCGTCAATTGTGCTACCTTCCTTGATGATAATCTCTCCTTTCCACCTTTCATGGAGACTCCTTCTCCTATTTAAACTCTCACCATTGCTAGTTTCTGATAGTTGGCTAGTTGAGCAGTGTTGTTAGTCTTTTGTGAGTTTGCTAAGATAGCTGGTGTGAGTGTGGCAAGTGTGGGATTGTTGATGGCTTGTGGAAGGTTGTGAAGTGCCCTTAAGCTTGTGTAAAACTTATGAGTGAGAGAGCTCTTGTATGTTGGGAGGTCCATCTCCAAAGAGTGAATGCTTGAAGAACATGTTGGCTGGACCCTTCTGAGAAGGCTTGTGACATCAAGACTTTGGTTGTAAGTTGACTCTTATTTCATTATTAATGCAATCAATAATGTTTTCCTATGTCTCGTATGTAATGTACTTGATAGCTCATGACTTCTTGACTTTGTGAGTAAATAATTCATTGTTGTATTCGGTTACGTGCTTTGTTGTATTTCCTTTGCTTTGTTTCAGGTTGATCACTCATTGAGGAGAAGGAAGCGGAAGCTGGAGCAGTGCAACGGAACTCCATTGACCACCGTTTGAGTTAGGCCTCCAACTTTAACTGTTTAAGGAAAGTTATTGTTGATCTATCCTTGTTTGTGACTAGACCCACTCTAAGGCTAGAGGGGTTTCCTCTGTCCGCAGAGGGAACACTTTCTTGCATCACAAATTGGTGACTCCACTGGGGAGTTTTGGCCTTTGTTTTTTCTTGTTTTCTCTTGCCTTGATTTTTTGATTTGGTCTCTTTTGAAATTTTGGGGATTAGTTGTCAGTCCTCTGAGTTTCCTGGGTTGACCTGGGAAATACCCCTATTTGATTGAAAGATTGGCTGTTTTTGATTTGGGAGTTTTGGTTTGTCTGTCATTGTTTTGAACATCATCGTGGATTTAATTTTAACAGTCGCGCTGTCATCGCACTCACCCTTTTGTAGCATCCTGTGCATCGCGCAATTACGCCTTACAGTCGCGATGGTTCTGAAATTGGACCATCGCGGGAAAGTAGTGTACTTCTGTGCTGACATTGCTTTGTTGCTGTGGCTAGTGCTTTATCAACGCTTGTTGCTTGTAGAATTGATTTTTCTCAATTCTGCCTCTTGAGTTCATCAGTCCTACTGGTCCCTTGATTTTCTCACTTGCTTGATGATTTGTTTTTCACTGTTCATTGTTAAGGCACTCTGTTGTGAGCTTTGTTGAATGAATCTTGTCTTTTTCTTATGTGACCTAGATCATTATTTCAAGTTCCTTGAATCAGTTCTCTTGGTTGCTTGTTTTCTCAAGGTTCGTTTGCAGCTTTTTGTTGGTTTGATTGAGCCTTCCCCTTAGCCTGTTTTTGGTTGATTGTTTAGTGAATGTTATTGAACCAATCTTTGCCATTGATTCGATTTCTTTTCACTACCAAACATAGATTACAATTGTTTGGATCAACCGTGTTTTTCCACACTTGCTTTTTGCTTATTTGTTTCTTCTATATTTAAAGACATCAAAATAAAAAAGATTGCATTCATTTAGTGTACGAAAATGAAAGTGAATTTGCATTTCAAGTTTGCATATTGGAAAGCGAATGATAAGATCTCTCATCAGTAGTATCCGTGCACTTTAGGAATTGATGTCTGTATGCATTGAGTGACTGCCTTTGTTGTCTTGGTTTTCTTGGTTTGGGAATGATCTCTCTACCCTCCCGTAGGTAGGTGTTGATAGAAATAAAAGGATTTTTCATTCATTCTAGCTGCATCCTAGGATTTATTATATACATACGGTAAGGCCTGAAAATTGAAACATAATCCAAGATCAACTCTAAAATGAACTGAATAAATCTAACAACGCATTGGAACATAATGCACACTATTTAGAGGTCTAGGCTAGAGACGTGCTCTGACGTCATTAAACCTAGTCACTTTTGTTTTCACTCATGGTTGGGTGATTCCTCCTTCTGTGACTCAATAGTGGTATAGTATGGAATTGTGCTCCCATGTACCGTTGATTATATGTTGGGAGACCCCACTAGGTTTATCATCCTTTATCCATAGGAAGCCGTGTTTACTGCCTTACAAGCCGTAACACACCGAACATAACATTCGGAAAGATTGACTGCTGTACGGAAAATCCTTGGTTTCCATATGACTGCCAAGGTGTATATGCAGTTTTACGGATTGTCTAGTAAACCTTTTGCCTAGTTCTCCAGAGTAGTCACTTTTGCTCCTTTTTAGACTCCCTAAAAGAAAAGGTTCATCTGAGCACTTGTCACTTCAGGCTCATTAAACATTCAAAGGTGACTAGAGTCATATTTTGGTCCTTTTCTTGACTCTTTAAAGATGAAAAGGTCAAGTTGTGTTCTTGTGTCTTAAAATTTATTTGGCCACGTTCACATTTTCCCTGTTAGATCTTGTTTGTGTTAGCTTGAGTAGGTTCCTTTCTCATAAGTTTTCCTAGGGTTTTTGAATTGAATCATCTTGGCGGAATCACCGATCTCGTCTCCCGTTCCAAGTGACCAAGGGTCTCCCTCTTCTGTTGCTCCTGAGATATCGGTTGGTAGTGATACTCTCCCTGTTATTCTGAGTATCCAACCGATTAACTATCACACTCTAGAAGATGAGGTTTACAATATTCACTGGAACCCCATTTGGGAGCCTTTTGAAGAAGATATTCCCGGTACTCCTCCTAGTGGTTCGGTCCCAATGTCTTCTTCTGACATGGATGACACATCCCCCATCACGAGTGAAGGATCCATTATGATGAGTAGTGAAATTCCTATCCCAATGGAAACTCCACCCTTCAGTGTCACCCCTCTCGGTGTCACGTTTCCCTTACGCTATAAGGCTTTGAGGGATGTTATGGGTTCTAGGACCTCCCTTACGAGTTCTATGTGGTCTCATACCATCACTCCAACTTTGGAGTCTTTTATTCCTCAAATTCACAATGCATCTATCACCTTAGTCCTGACTATTCCAGCTGTCTGTGTGGCTTCTTCAGCCCCTGTTGTTGGTGCCATCACTGCATCCTCAGTTGTGACCACTATTATTGGACCTTCCCCCGGATTGGCGAATAGTGGCCCATCGGTATCTACATCCGGAGTTGTTAATCCTACACTTAATGCCCCACCTTCTTCCGGTTCCATTCCAGCAGGGGGGGCATACGATCAATATTTGCATGCTCTTCAGAATCTGGGCACGCAAGGTCCGTTTCATTATTATGATTCTCAAGGAGCTCACCTTTATCATCCTGGACCTTTGCCATCTCAGCCTACGGTTGAGGTCACGGTTCCGTTATCTATTGCTTGGGGTACCACCGGTTATCATGGTGGCCAAGTACCCCCTGTGAATTTTCAAGGACCACCTTATCAAGGTCAGCCGTATTACGCGCAACCCTCCTATGGGCAGCAGTATTACGGACAACCCTATCCATGGCAACCTGGAGGCCCACAAGGAGAACCCTTCAAGGGATAACCTTCGGCCTTTGGTGGTTCATCTTTTACTTATCTTGGGCGACCCTCTGGTAATCCAGGACAACCTTACATGCAACAAGGTTACCTGGTGTCCAACAAGCCTACCCTTCTAGGTAGGTCGGTCAGCCTTACGTAAAGCAAGGCCAACCCACTGTCCAGTCTGGTCAACCATCTGGACAAGTTGGTCAGTCTCAAATCCAATCAGGTCAACCAACTGTCCAGTCAGCTCAGCCATCTGGTCCATTAGGACAACCCTCAATTGTGCAAGGACAACTCAATACCCAGCAAGCTCAACCTTCTGGGCAAATGGGCCAATATCAATCTCATTAGGTCAACCTTCTGGCCAGGTGGCTCAGCCTCAGTTCTCTCAAGGACATCCATCTGGGCCTGCTCAACCGGGCACTCAAATGATTGTTGCTTCTCAAGCTCCACCCAGTTTTCAGCCCCAGCCTGGGCTCCAGACCAAATCCGGTCTTCAAATGCAGGTTGGATCTCAACCTCAACTTGCTTATTAAACGCAGCCTGGCCCCCAGGCTCAGTTTGGAGCCCAACCGCCTTATGGTTTCCAGCAATCCCAAGGGAAAACTCAATTTGCCCCGTATCAAAATTATCAACAATTGCAGGTAAGTCGTTATCAAAATTACCGGCAACCGTATATTGCTCCTGCAAGCCAAGTTGGTAATCAATGGAATGTTGGGGGGAAAATCTAGGGTCAGCCATCCAGTTATAGCTATAACCCCTATGGACAAAATCCCTACGAACAGAACCCTTTTGGGCCAAATCTGTCGGGACATAATCAATGGGGGCAACAAGTAGCTAGCTGGAACTCTGGTGCTACCTCCTACTCGCGGCCTCAAATGTCCTTTAATCCTTAGTTACCTTTTTTAGCAACGTTGGAGTCACCGGATGTGTCCAAACTGACCAATGATCCTATCCTTCATAATCCATATTGGCCACCGGTTCCAACTAGGATTCCCGCTGATTGTCCCAAATTCGATGGTAAAGCTGGAGAAGATCCCCAAGCCCACATTATGACTTATCATCTATGGTTTTCATCAAATTCGTGGCTTGATGATTCAATCCGGCTCCGCTTTTTTTAAAGGACCCTCACTGGCTATGCCGCTAAATGGTATATTGAATTAGCTCACAGATCTTTTCAGGATTTTAACTCATTGGTGATGGCATTTTTAACTCATTTTCAGTTGCCGATTCGATATGAAACAGGCACACATCTCCTGACATCGCTTAAACAAACAACGACTACGCACATCTCCGATCATATCCATGAATGGAGATGGCGTCACCGTTGGATTAAGTTTTGGATTCATGATCAGCTCCTAACCGACTGGTTCACAACCGCATTCGTCGGTCCGATAGCACGGGACATTGCTATGGGGGCATGTGTAACTGAAGAGCAGGCTATTGCGCATGCTCAGTACCTTGACTTGGTTTATTCCCAGTCTGGTACACTATATGATTATTTGTTTGATGCCCCGAGGCCCGAAACTTCTAAAGCCCCGCCAACACTATCTGTTGACGGTATCATTGGTTGTTAGGCCCCTATACTACTAGTGTAACCCCTTATTGTTATTAGTACAACCCACTTATTATATTGATGTACCCACATAGTGCCCATATTGTTACTATTGTACCCCATATAAGCCCACTAATGTTACTATTGTGGCTTCATATTATTATCGTTAGGTCGGCTGGGTTATATTGTGACTCCTTAGACTCCTATATATAGAAAGGAGGTTTTGTCATTTGAATCATCCAAGAATTGTTCATTTATGTAATGTAAAGGAGGTTGCCCCCTCGAAGAGGCTGAATTCTAAGTCGTTGATCTATCTTTTTTTTGAGTTGGTTTCATAACATTTGGTATCAGAGCTTTGGATTCTAGGGTTTCGCTGCTCCAAACAGGTCATCGTGGCATTTTCGCTATAACTTTTTTTCTGTGACGTTTCCAAAGTCGCAAAAAAAACCATTTGAGAAGAAATTGCGCTGAACCTTGGGTCCGAATTTCAGAGCTTTTTGCGCAATATTGGCGGAGATATGATCTGAGGAAGTTGGTATTTTTGCAGACTCCTGAATTACATTCAAAACAGGTGACCTGGGGAAAATCGTCATAACTCTCTCTCTGAGCATCGGATTGAAATTTAGTAAGAAGGTACAGAAAGAGAATGGACTTTAGTTTCTTTTGTGAATTTTTTAGATCCAAAGGTCGAAACAGTGACTCGTGGCAGGTCAAAAAAGTTCGCTCTACTGAACTAGTCTATAATCAAGTCACTGTGGGATATTTCGCATAACTCTTCCTTGGAGAATCCAATTTGGCTCAGACTTGTGGCATTGGAAAGAGGACACAGAGGGCTACTATAGGTCGCAAATTCAGAACTAGATGATTGGAAAGTACAGAGATACATCAGAGGCAATATCGAGCTCCTACAAAGTGAAAAAAGGTGTGTAGATTTTCTTAAATTTTTTCTTAAGCTTGGTTTGAAAATTTATGTTGAAGGAATTCAAAGGGCATAGTAGAGCATTATTATCGGTAACTGATGCCCTGAGGAAAGAAAATGCAAACACCTAGTAAGGAACC
>APFE031392958.1:62302-79156 GCA_000404065.3 Pinus taeda | reverse complement strand
AGGAGGTTTTGTCATTTGAATCATCCAAGAATTGTTCATTTATGTAATGTAAAGGAGGTTGCCCCCTCGAAGAGGCTGATTTCTAAGGCGTTGATCTATCTTTTCTATCTTTTTTGAGCTGGTTTCATAACATTGGTTTTGTCAATTCGCCCTCTAAGAAATCTTCCGCGAACCCTGGGAAGCGAAAGTTGAATGCTTCGAATGAAAATACTTCTCAAGCTGTATCCATTTCTGGTAATACTTCTGAAGTTAACGTTGTCCAGTCCACCACGACAGACAAAGCCTCGAAAGGGAAAAAGAAGGGAAAAGGAAAGAATAAAGTTGATCAACCGAAGCAGGATTCCGCTAAACCTCCACCCAAGGAGGGAACCAAATGCAAGCCCAAGTATCCTTGCCTTATCTGTGACGAGGATCACCATACCAAAGACTGCCCGAGGCGGTCTAAAGTTAGTCGTTTTTTGAAAGGTGCTCCTATGGCGCTAAAAGAACCTTTTCCCTCGCAGCAAACACAAATGGTGGCTGATCCATCCCAATCCTCTTCTCCCTTTGGTTCTAAAGTGTTTATGGGTGGGACGATCCCCGTTCACATTAGTACTCGAGCAAAAGAATATCTGTCGCTTGTCGGGAAAGAGCCTGAGGTTCCCTCTAGTGCTCCTCCGTCCAGTTCTAGTCTGCTGCATATTGAGAGACCTAGCACTGAGATGCCCATCCGACCCCCTCCTAAAGGTGTACTCCAAAAATCTTCTTACAACCCTAATTCTTGTGCTGCTCAACACTATAGCATCGTTGAGGACTTAGCTCAGGTTCTGTCAGCTATGTTCGCTCTAGAAGTTCTCCAGAGCTGCCCCTCCCAGAGGAAGTCCTTGCTATCGGCTATCGATGGCATTGACCTGGCTAACTCGGATTTGATTTCTTTTGACCTTGACAACCATATACTGAGAATGCCTCACCAAATTTCCTTCCTTATCCAAGTCATCATCAACTCTAAAACGATTCATTGTACTATCATTGATGAAGGTGCTTCAACTTGCATAATGTCTATTGCTTGTTGGAAGGTTATTGGTTCTCCGACTCTGAGCCAGTCTCCTACGACCTTGGAAGCCTTTGATGGGAGAGAGTCTCACCCTTATGGTATACTCCAACATTTGTTTATTACTTTGGAAGGGAAGATGGTCGAAGTGGAAGTTGAAGTCGTTGATGCCAATCTCACTTACAACCTCCTTTTGGGCCAAAGCTGGACATATTCCATGTGAGCCATGGCTTCATCTCTATTTCATGTCGTTCGTTTTCCTCACCAGGGGAAGATCGTCATAGTAGACCAACTGTCTTTCTTTGCCTCCTCTTCCAAAGGCAACGTGCCTTTTGTGGAGCATACCTCCATTCCATTGGAGAGTGTGGGAGCTAGGCTCTTTAAAGATCTCGCACATATGGGTGTTTTTTCACTCCCACCTCCGAACGTTTCTCCTATTAATATGATTTTCGTTCACTCTAATCCATGGGGGCAATGAGATGTCATTGAGTCCTACCGAGCTCAACTACGTCGAGATTGTTTCTGCATCGGCTCCCCTTCCTGAATCTCCTCCTTCGAGTAGAGTTCTCGACTCATACGCTCATTCCCCTTGGCTTGGAGACGACGCTTCTTCAGACCCTTTAAAGGAAATATTTCCTTCTAATGAAGCCATTATCGAGACCATGTCTCTCAAGGAACCCCCTTGGTCCGATCATCACCATCGTTCCTCGTTTCTCCCTACCCATCGGGAAGTGCTTCCTTGTCTTGAGCGCTTTGCTTCTGGTTCCCCATTGCACCCTGTCGTTACCCTCGGCCCTCTTGCTAAACAGAGCCTTGATTATATGACCTGTAACCCTCACTCGACCGGGGGGCATGGGTATATCATTGGTACCGTTGATTATTTTACAAAATGGGCCAAGACGATGCCTACACTATCTGGGACGGTCACACAGCGGCGCAACAGGATAAGCCCTGAAATGGGCTTTACTTAAAAAATATTATGCGTGAATTCCATGCACTCTGATTTGTACATACATGTATTTTTAGCAGGTGTGTCGTGTGTGTGTGTGTTTTCATGTTTTGGCTTGGTGTGTCAGCATGATTGCCGCTTATTATGTCTTTTTGCTTCTTGTGCAGATGTTTGGTGCACCTTATGTTGGCTTTGCTGATGGTGCCTGCTGTAGTGCCCCTAACCTATCTTCTACAGCATGGGTGATCTACAATCCTCATGGTGAACTAGTAGACCTTCAAGGTGTTTGTCTAGGTTGTACCACAGACAATGTCGCTGAGTATAGTGATGTTATTGAGTTACTGGCTGAGGCGATCAATCTCGATATTCGTATAGTGGTTGTGAACTTGGATTCTCAGCTTGTCCTCCAGCAGCTTAATGGGCGATATTTCGTCAGAGACCATCGGATTTTAAGGTTGTATTTACATGTTGAATTGTTAGAAAGGAATTTTGATTTCATCACATATCAACACATTCCACGAAGGTTAAACACGTTAACTGATGCATTGGCAAACCATGTATTAGACAGACATTTACGTAACATGTAATCAAAACAGCATATAAGAAGCATGTAAAACACAACAATGTATCATAGGAATAAGATAATATATAAATAATATATATATATATATATATATATCTCGCGTGTGGCGCACCGAGGCACACAAAAAATAAGTGTATGTGTCCAAATAGAGTCTGTGTTCTCCATACATCCGAGACACATGTCTCTCAAAAAATCATCAACAAGAAATAAACCTAGGTGTCTACTACGGTGGGTTATGCTCTCTATAGCACACCGCCACTCATGCCACCCACCTCAACAGGTGGTGCACCCTAGGTTTCACTCCTATTGTGTGGATCTGCAATGCTACGGGGACCTCCTCGACCCCCATGTAATCAGGGATCCTCACCATCAGACCCTCAAGGTTTTGGGCCACTGTCTCCATCTCGTCATCCTCTGGGGGAGCCAAGGTTAGTGCTCCGATGCCCTGTGCATCCCTCCGTGCCTCTGTAGCCAACCCAACGGGTCTCACTGGTCCCACATCTGCAATTCCGTAGCGTTCATTATTAGGACATATACATGAAAAAATCTAAAAATATCATAAAAAATAAAATGCAAAAATAATGTGATCAAGTGTTTTACCACGATCATCCCACTGCTCTCCAGCGAGCAGCTACATGTCAGGATCTCCGCGGAAGTCCATGCCAGCATATGGCCAATCCTCGACGAAGATCACTTGGCACTCCAGCGACTCTCGAAACAGTGTCCCCCACGACACTGGTCGTCCGCCACCTCCTCGTGGCATGACATGTGCCCACCGTGTATCCCTGGTCTCATGTGGTCTGGGAAAATCCAAATCATGTCCTGCAACTGCAATGTCAGCACCCACTCCAGCATGAGCGGGACTAAGATGGACCCATAGCCAAACTGCTTCGTCTCTCCTCGTCAGCAGTTGGTAAGTTGCCTCTTCATATTCGCCGTCACTGTCTACCCAGTTAAACATGGTTGGATTGAGACATTCGAGAGCCAGTCGGAGATGGGTCTTCGAAGCCTCGTGTTGGGCTTGGGAGCCCACTGCCCGTGTCACCATGAATAACATAGCACGAAGGACTACATCCTCCACTGTCGGGATTTCCACCTTCTCGCTTTTCGTTTTGCGTGCCCCTGGGCACACTTGAGCCATCAGCATCTCTAGAGAATCACCCCCGGGTCGCTGCCCCTCTAGAATGGGCCTCTCACCATGACGAGACAGCCCAGTCAAAAAATATATGTCTGTAGCGTCAAACTCAATATCCCAGCCTCGGATGATGAATTTCCCATCTGTGGGATTCTAGGCCTTGATCAGTAGCTCCAGTAAATCAGGCTATGACCGAAGGTGCGGAGCAAGGAAGAATTTGAGCAATCCGCATGCTCGTAATGCATTTCAGCACCCCACATTGGCGAAAGGTTGAATATCATTGTCATCATGTGTTTGTTCTTGCCAGACAAACGCCATTATAGCTTGCATGACAGAAAAAACGAATTAGCACTTCTTTTGCAAAATTCAACGCGTAATTTGCATAAAAATATAATTTCGTATCGTCATCACATTTGTTTTTAAAATAGACGCAATGACGTGAGGTCGCTAGTTCTATTTTTCATGATCATCGCAGAAGCACATCACTTTTCCGCAATGATCAAAGCACACTATGTGTGAATTTTTTCGGTCATCACGGACCCGAGAGGTATACCCGCGATGACCGAGCGGTGGAACCCGGTCCAAAAATCCACCTTAACTAACACATTTAAATAGTCAAAATGCATAAAAAAAGGTATTGAATTGAAGCGCAGGATGAAATCTATCTACCTGGATGGAGTTTCAGGGTGAACAATGGACGAACGTGGCCGAAATTAGCTCGCCAACTTTGGTGCTCCAAAATTCTCCACAGTGTAATGAATAGTAAGAATGGTAAAAATGGATGGGTTAACCCCTTTTTATAGTAATTTTTGGAAATTAAAAAATTATATTTTATAAATGTGGGGTTATTCTCATTTTTTATCACATGGTTAAGTTAAAATTTTGTTTTTCAACTATGTTTTTACGTATATTGATCATTTTATATCGAATGGGTTTACGTGTGACATGTTTTGTGCAGAGCTACAGGTAGTGGAGTTTCGTGTACACTTGATCAATGAAGTCGTCTTTAAGCTCTTTTCCGACTTGAAAAATGAAAAGATTGCCGAGTTGTTCCTCTTGACTCGTTAAAAGTAAATAAGAGGCGGTCGCCTTTAAGCTCTTTTCCGACCGTCTAAAAACGAAAAAATTTCCGAGCCTATGTCATTTCAAGCTCGTTATTGGTTATGAAATGACGTGATTTCGGTCGCTTTTCTACTTTTTTTGGTCGAAGTCACTAATCACGAAAAGTACTCCTTGATCGTAATGGTCAAGCGGTTCTTTCGAGTATCGTTTTATACTTTTTCGAGCTCGAGAGACACAAATATACGAAAAAGGACCCCCCCTAGAGTTTTCTTTTTCATGTCTTTTCCAAACTCTCTAAACATGAAAAAGACTCCGAGTTTTACCTATGTCGAACTCGTTAAACCCAGACGACATTGGACTCGTCACCATGATGGGACTCGAGCTTCTCCTCCCTATGGCTCGTTTCACTGTTACTACGTTGGATTTGACAGAAGGTCGAACTTATATCACAAGCGTATGCTATCCCCTACAAGCTTGTTTTCAAAAATAATTGGGGTACTCACCAACAATGGTGGGGGAAAATTTGGAAAGCATCATCGATTGTCTATGACAGCTAGTCACTCTTGAACATCGACACTTCTGCTTCTTGTCAGGTTGGGACATCCATACATCGTCATTTGGCCTTCTGCGGGTTTGGGTAGTCATTTAGCCTCATTCCATCTAATCCATGCTGTCTTCATCAAGCCTCTGATCCTTTGGTACCTGAATGCTACCACCCTCCGGAGTTGTGTCACCGACATGTTCAAGAGTATAATCCTTCTGCAGTTTACACCTCTGTCTCCTTCTCTGATACTCTGTTTTTCCATCTACCACTTGCTCCCTATCTCGTGGCGTTGATGGGGGAAACATTATGGCTCTCCTGCGATGGGTCGTCTCCTATCGACATCAGCTCATTATCTAGGAGATTGATCTAGAGATCCCCTTTGGTACCTTAGAGTTTGCATGCCTCAATGGAAATTTCTTCGCACATGATGGTCGACTTTCATCATTGGTCGTCGATTGGGTGATTCCACGAGTGTTCGAATTCATCTCCTTTTTCAGACTCCGTGGATTGTGCTAGCTAGTACCTTGAGAACCATTGGCATTATAGGTGGTTTCTCTCGCGCTTGTTAACGGTTTCCATCATTGACCGGTAATCAAGCGACTTTCTATCATGCTCGACCTCAGCACATCTACTTGCGTGTTAGAATTTGTACTGTGATCGGATGGGTTCAAGGCCCCGAACTCAAATTACATATGTTCAGGTTGCGTGGATTGGTTTCTGGTTACATGACTCATTGATGGATGGCTGTGACCATGCCTGATTCTTGATGGATGGCTGTGTCCATACCACAGACCTATTCCGTATGTCCTTTGGATGGCTGCACCCATGACTAGACTACATGTACTTCAGAGATATCAGTTCGACTTGCGTATAGGTCCTTCCAGATGGTGTTCTAGCTAAGTCAGTTTCGTAAAGCATTTCACCCCTCCCACTCTCTCGGGCTTCATACTTTAGGGGGCATCTGTTACATAGTAATTTATCACCGCTTTCACTCTCGGTCTTCTCATTGTGTCATGTGTCCAAGTCAAACATGCTTATGACAGACAAATGCTCTCCTATGCTGCCAATTGACCCACTTTTCCTAAGTTATCTAGCTCATCGGGCTATGGGCTTTATAAACGTGCTAAAAGGCGCTCATGAACAGTCCATTTGCACTGCCAGTGTGGAAGTACATCTGATTCCCATGATGGCTGATTTTAAGCACCAGCGTGGGGCTACGTGTTTCCTTCAGTGATGATTTGACTAGATGTACTAATCACTAGCGATGTCAGCGCTGAATCTTAGTTTTGTGCCCGCGATGATCCAGATTGGGCGAATTTGTTCCAATAGTCGGCTTTTTAGATGACTCCAAACCTAGTTGTTGGCCTAGTTTATGTCACCCTTCCTTCCCTGGTGTGGCAGTTCTGTCAATTCTGCTACCTTCCTTGATCAAAATCTCTCCTTTCCACCTTTCATGGAGACTCCTTCTCCTATTTAAACTCTCACCATTGCTATGCATTGCTAGTTTCTGATAGTTGGCTAGTTGAGCAGTGTTGTTAGTGTTTTGTGAGTTTTCTAAGATAGCTAGTGTGAGTGTGGCAAGTGTGGGATTGTTGATTGCTTGTGGAAGGTTGTGAAGTGCCCTTAATCTTGTGTAAAACTTATGAGTGAGAGAGCTCTTGTATGTTGGGAGATCCATCTCCAAAGAGTAAATGCTTGAAGAACATGCTGGTTGGACCCTTCTGAGAAGGCTTGTGACGTCAAAACTTTGGTTGTAAGCTAACTCTTATTTCATTATTAATTCAATCAATGATGTTTTCATATGTCTTGTATGTAATGTACTTGATAGCTCATGACTTCTTAACTTTGTGAGTAAATATTTCATTGTTGTATCTGGTTACGTGCTTTGTTGTATTTCCTTTTCTTTGTTTCAGGTTGATCACTCATTGAGGAGAAGGAAGCAGAAGCTAGAGCTGCGCAACGGAACTCCATCGACCACCGGTTGAGGTAGGCCCCCAACTTTAACTGTTTAAGGAAAGCTATTGTTGATATGTCCTTGTTTGTGACTAGACCCACTCTAGGGCTAGAGGGGTTGCCTCTGTCCAGAGAGGGAACACTTTCCTGCATCACAATGGATTTATTTGTCAAATTGGATTCACAGCTCGTTGTGTTACACTTAAACAATCATTACTTAGTGAGAAATCCACAAATATTGCGTATGTATATACGTGTTAGCTACTGGAAAGAAATGTTGATTTCATCACATATCAACATATTCCGCCTAATTTAAAATACATTAACAAATGCATTAGCAAACTTTGTTCTTGATAGGCATTTACGTCATTTATAAAATTGATCATATTATGGACACATAAGTAGAATAAAAAATGCACACACACCACACACACACACACACATATAATATATATATATATATATATATATATATATATATATATTAATATATATAATTAATATTATAATATATATATATAGTAAGATATAGTAGAGTCTGTTGGAGTGTTTACATCAAGATATCAAAAAATATAGTGTTCTCGAACACTTGGCTTTCAAAATCCCACAAAATGTGTAAAAGAGGTAGAAAGACTATCAGTCTGCACAGTGCTCATGATAGCATGAGACCTCTCTGATCATTCAGCCTAATAGCTGACGTAGTCTCACAGATACCCCCACTGTGTGTCTCTCGCAACATAGTGAAACATCATCAATAGTGGCATACTCTAGGCCTCCTCGATTTATTGCCTCTAGATTGCACTCTATCTTAGCTAAGGGGTCTGCCCCATCTTCATAGTTTGTGACCACTATCTTATCAGCAACTCGCCATGCTATTGGCGACATGCCAGGTGGTCTCTTTGGTCCCACATCTACACATTTATCATAAGTTGAGTCTCAGTTTACACTTTCACAAAATATCATAAAACTTGAAAAAAATCCAAAAAACAAGTTTTTACCTGCATTGGTCCACTGTTCTCCTGGTGGCAGAGATAGATTTGGATCCCACCTGAAATTTGTGCTAGCAGAATGATAGTCATCTACCACGAGTAGTTGACGTTCTATCCATGCGAAAAATTGTGGTGGGTAATGCATATGTTCACCTGTTCCTCCTCGAGGCATGATTTGACTGCATCTCACAAGTCTCGGATCTTGGGGGGCAAGATCTGGTACCTCTATCCACTAATATTAGACTAAGGGAACTCGCTCTAAAAGAAGGTCACCAGTATTGAACCGAACCTGAGTTGCTTCAGGTGTCCATGCTTCCCCTTGGTCAGTCGTCTTTTCATATTTTCCAAGAGGCCTCCACACTAGTTAAACATGTTGGGGGTCAAACATGAGATAGCATATTGGAACTAGGATTTTGAAGCCTCATGCAAGGCTTGTGTGCTAGATACACACACCATAGTGAACAATATTGTTCTCAAGGGAAGGTTGTTGGTAATTGTCGGTATCTTTACCTTCCCTCCATTGGTCATTTCGACACTTGGACAATACCTATGTATTAGAGTCCTTATACTTTCACCTCCTTGGCGAGATCCAAAGAGTTGGATTGCTTCCCCTCGTCGGGACAATCCTGTAACGAGGTAGATACCCATCTCCTCAAGTTCTAGTTCTTGCAATTTTATGATGAAGATCTCTCGATCTACATCCCAGAGACTATTCAAATAGGGAAACAATTCCATCTAATCCCTTAACCCTATGGTCATGAAGAAATTTAGAAGCCCGCAATTCCTCAGAGCATTTATGCATTTAGGATTTTGAGTTGCTTGATGGTATTTGGCCTCATGCCCTCTTTCCTTCCATTCTAGAAACATGATCTCCTACAAAACATGATTTAATACCAATTAATGCTTTTTTCATGGATTAAAGCCATAATTTTTTCTTGAAAAGAGGGTTTTCCTTCGAAAAATTTGCCTCGGTACCATCACACCTGTTTTTACAAACAGAGCAATGTCATTGTGCGAGCCTTTGGACTTCAGTGTGATCATCGCAGGTTCGATGACCATACCTGTGATGATCATCGACGTCCTAAAAATTAAAAATCCTCCTTTATAGCATAAAAATTACCATTTGAAATGCATAAAAAAGTGATAGAATGCAAGAGCAAGGATGGGCCTCTTACCTATTGCAAATGGTTTGTGAAATGGCACTCAGGATCTCCCATAATGGCCACTTGAAAAACAAGAGAATTAGGGCACAAATGCACTTTTAGAGCTTGCTATGGTAAAATGGTAAAAAATAAAATTACTTTTCCCTATTTATAAGTTTTGCAAGTCATTTTTGTCAATATTTTCGTAATATTTTAATTTCCTCTCAATATCAGTGATGGTGTGTTTCTTGTGCAGTTACAAGTACCTTCTTGTGAACAATGATCATTATTGACTGATTCTTGCAAGTTTTATTTTATCTCTTTTTCAGACTCATTAAATAAACGAAAAAGGAACCCCCCTGGGGTCATCTTTGAGCTCTTTTCTGATTCTTGAAAACTGAAAGGGTTGTCGAGTAATTGTCATTTTGAACTTGTTAAGGTAAATGAATCGACATCTCCTCAATATACGTTTACCCATTTTTTGGGTTGAGGCTGACTATTTACGAAAAAAGTACACCTTGATTGACATGGTTAAGAGGTTCTCTTGAATATTCTTTTCTACCTTTTCGGATTCGAGGGACAAATTATGAAAAGGGACATGATGGAGTTTTCTTTTTTGTTTCTTTTTCAAACTCTCTAAACATGAAAAAGATACCAAGTTATTCTTACATCGGACTCGTTAAAATTTTACAATGAAAGACTCATCACCATGATGAGACCGCTCTTCTCCTTTCTATGGCTTGTAAAACTTACTAGGATGGATTCATTTGAAGAATGAACTTACATGACAAGCATATGCTATTCCCTTGAAGCTTGTGATAAAAATAATTAGGGTACTCACTAAAAATAATGGCGGAAAAATGAATATGAAACATCCTTTGTATAGGCAACATGTCACTCTTGAACATGACGCTCTTCTGTTCTCGTTTCAGGTTTGGGATATCCTCACTTAGTCACTTTTCCTCCCGAGTTTGGGTGATCCAGTTTTTGCCTCTCATTTGACTATTCCATTTTTTTCATCATGACCTTTAGTCCTATGTCAAGTCAGATGCTACCACACTCTGAAGTCGTGTCGCCAGTGTTCAAGAGAGGTCCAATCTGCAGTCATTTACCTATACATTGTCTGACCCATTGTTATAGTTTTGGATCATTCATTTCATTCCACTTTATTCCTTGTTTCTTTTCAATGATGGGGGATTCATCATTTCCCTCATTCAATGGGTCACTTTCTGTCGACTTCAGCTCATCCAGGAAGATGACTTAGAAACTCCCTTTCAATGCCTTAGAGCTTGCATGCCCTAATGGCAAGTTCTTCGCATATGACGACATGTCTTCATCATTGGCCTTCATTTGGATGATTTCGTGAGTGTCTCTCATATCTATTAATGGTCCACATCATTGGCCGGTAATCAGGTGGTTTTCTATCATTTTTAACTTCAACACATTCATTCACATGTTAGAATTCATACTTTGATCAAGTCCGGATGGAGCGCAAGACCCTGAGTCTTGTCTGATATGACTAAGGCTGCATGGAGTTATATGTCATTCATGATTGTACACATGTTGCTTCTATACAGATGGTTGTGGCCATACCGTGGGACTTTACATTTATGATGATCCTTCTGCATTAGATGGCTGCGACCATACTTTGGATCTTAGATTTACAGATGATCCTTTTCATTTGGATGGTTGTGCCCTTCCTATGGATCTTTTCATATAGTATTTATCATTCGAATGGATGTTTCCATGCCGTAGATTCATGTCTTGATATCATATATGTATATGTATATGCGTCCTTGATTTGTAGGTCTCCTGACAGTGTGTGTCCTTGTCCTTACAAGAGCTCGTAAATCATCTCAGCCATCACTCCTCATTCTGCCTTCATGCTTTAGGGAACATTTGTTACACAGTATTTTGCCACTCATCCTGCACTTCCCCATGACATACCCCAAAGTGCCCAAAACATGACCATTATATAGTATACTCATCCATGTATACAACTTAGACCCCTCCTAAGACTTTGATTGGAAAATACATTGAGATTTCCCTGAAGAAATAGCTCTTAAAACCCTAAAATGAGAGTCATCACTCTTATGAATATTAAAACAATGATGGCCGCATGTTGCACTGTACTTGACTAGTGATGGCATTGCTCTATTCCCTTGCATACCAGCGACAATCCCAAAGAAGTAATTTTCCCAAAGAGGATGAGAATCTTCATGATCTAGAATCTTCTAGAGCGACGCACTGGAGGTTGTTTTGCATAGATGAGGTCGAATCCTCCCAATTTGGCCTCTTGGTCTTATCCCTATGAGCTACCTCCTTGATATGAAGTCCTAATCCTATCTTTGGAGAAGTTCTAACTCCCTTTCCAAGTCTATATATTCATCCTCTCTCATTCCCAAATGGTTGGTCTATGTCTATTTTCACCCTTATGCTGAGATTGTGCCTAAGGCTATTCATTTGACTTGGAGAAGGAGTTCTTGGAGATTTCTTGGCTTGAACTTGGATTACCACTCAAGGAGAGCATTTCATGATCAGGGATTTGATTATAAGATTTCCTTTATTTCCTAATAATATACAACTGTTGGTTCATCTTCCCAAAATATATATGTTCATGTATTATTAGCTTTACATTCCTTTTTGAGTTAAGTAGGTTGTTATTGGATTTTCTATTCGTTTTGGCATGCTTTGTTGTCTCTTGATCACTTGTGTAGGTACATAAACGCTGACAAAAATAGGAACAAGTTTGTGACACAAATGGTTCGATGCCCTCAACAAATGAAATCGGAATATCATCAGAACGAGGTAGGCCATCTCTTTCTTTCTACTTTTCAATTATAACCTAGGAATATGTCTAATTGATTGTCACTTTAGTTGCTAGACCCACTCATTGGCCTAGAGGGATCGTCTCTGTCCGGAGAGAGGGTTAACCTTGTCAACAAGGACCTTCCCCTATATTTGGTGAGATCCTAACTCCCTCTCCCTGCCTATAAATTAATCCCTCTCCATTCCCAAATGGTTGGTCTCTGATTATTTGCACCCTTATGCTGAGATAGTGCCTACATGATATTCACATTGGCTTGGAGAATGAGTGCTTGGAGAGCTTGAGCTTGGACTTGTACATTCACTCAAGGACGGCTACTAACATCAAGGCATGGGTTGTATGCTTCCTCTTTTGTTCATTAATATATACAACTACTGGTTCACTTTCCATAAATGCTTGTGTCAATGCTTCATTTATCTTAATGTTCCTTTATCTATTAAGTGGATTACATTTTATTATGCTTGTTGCACTTTTATGCTTTGTTGTGTCTTTGGCCTCTTGTGTAGGTATTCAAACACTGTGAGCAGCAAGGATTAGGCCTGAGGAGAAAGCAATCAAGATCTTCAACAAAGGAGAGAATTATAGCATCAAAGTGAGGTAGGTCTCCTTCCTCTTCTCTTATTTCGATTGTAATCTAGGAAAGTTTCTTATAGATTGTCTCATTTGTTGCTAGACCCACTCATTGGGCTAGAGGGATCATCTCTGTCCGTAGAGAGGATTTACCTAGAAAACAAATGGTGACTCCATTGGGGAAGCTATAACCTTTCGATCCATTTCTTCAATCTGATCCTTTGATAAGTTTGACCAATCATCCAGTTCTCAGTTAGATTGAGTCAATATAAGTCTGCACAATCATTGATTACTCCCTTAGAGTGCTACGTCTGGATTGTTTTTGGAAACTTTTTTTTTTTTTATTCCTCATTGAGCACGAGTTTTATCAGTGGCAGTCGCGCTGGCAGCACTTGTTTTTATCGTTACAGTCACCCTAAAAACCATGTTTTTCATTGTTTTCTTGCGTTGAAAATCAACATAAATTAGTGATGATGGCCTCGACCAACGTGGGTTTTGCTATGAAAAGTAGCGTTGATAAACCAATCAACACTAATTTTGCTATATAAAGTAGCGTTGATCTTTGAATGAGAGAATTTTTAGGGTTCTTGCCTTAGAACTAGTGTGTCTTGGCCCCTGAGGTTTTTTCCCATCCTATATACTTGGATTTGTCAGTGTTTTTGATTGATTGTCTTGATTAATTTGTGAAAATTTGTCTCATTGGGTTTGAAGTGAAGTATGACTGGTTTCTAGGGTTTCTAGTCAATTGGTCATCTTTTGCTACTTGTTGGTGTCATTGAGATGTTGGTTTTGTCGATTGATTGAGTGTTGTTTTTTGTGGAAATCATTGAAAACATCATTGTGCATTTGTTTTAGCTTGTCTTTCAAAATTTGCGTTTTGTGAAAATGTGTTAGATTAGTTGCATTCAAAAGTTATTTTTTGAGATTCATCATTGAAAATAGATCACATTTTTCAGTGGTTGAAAGTTATAAAATATATTAGGTGCATCAAATCATTCAAAACGAAAAGAAAATCACAATTCATATAAGTGCATCTTTGTAAAGTAAAATCATTTTTTCATTCGAAAAAGTTGCATTTAGGATAGTGAAAAGTGGAAATCATTTTTACTTTTAGCATTGCGTTTGGAAAACGAAAGTGAAAGTTAGTGGAAGGCATGTTGTTTGATGCATTATTGATTGAGTTTCCTCCCTTGACTACTCTAGCTTTCATTGAAGTGGAAATTTTCATTTTCTCATATAGTTGCATCCTAGGGATTTAGGTGACATCGTTTTAAGCCCAAAAATGAAACATAATTGAAGATAAACATTAAAATTTACTCTATTAACCTAAGGAGCATTTAAAACTTAATGAAAAACATCTAGAGGTCTAGGCTAGAGACGTGTTCCGGTGTCTTTAAACACAACAACTGTCGTTAAATGCTTGCATTGTAGGGGTGAAACCTCATTCTAGTATGGAAGTATATCGAAGGTTCTCCATTACTTTCGGGTACATAGGAGGAACTTCAGTATGGCAAGTATATTGGAACACTCTCACTAAACGGTTATGCATTAGACAACGCTAACACAGACTTGTGGTCCCCGTACCATCGAGTATATATTGGGAGACCCCACTAAGTTGATATCTTTCAGCCATAGGTAACCGAGTGAGTCGCCTGTAAACGTGATACACCAAACACAACATTCAGGGAGATTGTTCGTCATACGTTAAGTCCTTGGTTTTAGCTAAGGTGTATATAGAGGTTCACAAATACTTGTAACTAGGAAGCTAAGAAGAAGAAGAAGAGGACAAAGAAGAAGAAGCAAAATAAGCAAGGGGGAAACCAGGCATCCATTGCTACTGATGCAACTGATGTATAAAAATATTCCAACCAGTCCCAGAAAGTAAAATTCCCTTGGATGTTATGTAACGGTGACCTCCTTATTCGAAATTTTCCCGGTATTCCTAAGGTCTTAGGAATGTGGTCCACAAGTTCTCATCAAACTTTGTCATCGGCCTCTAGAGATCATGCTGGTGATGAACCTTCAACAAGTAATAATAAAGTCTATGGGAAAAAGGGAAAAGTCAAATTTCCATGTAAGTTGTGTGAAGGTAATCATCCCATTCACCTTTTTACTCTTATGAACGAAGCTTCCAAAGAGTTGAAAAACCTTACAGATTCACAGCCTTGTCTTCCAGTCGGTTATCGAAAGCTTTCCCTTGATCCTTTGCTAGTTGGTCAAATGATTGATCAAAATCCATCTTTGGTCAACTCCACTCCCTCTCAAAGTGAGTCTCGTGAGTCTGTTATCGACCAAACATTGGTTGAGAAAATGGTAGACTTGGCTCCACCTTCAGTTAATCATACCTCTCCAGTAGAGAGTGAACCTTGTATTGCTCAGGTTCTTCTGTTTTCTTCAGTTTCGAATGAATTAGAGCGAAATCCTCTTATTCTCTAGGTGCATGAGAGCATTTATCCTATTCTCATAGAGAAAGAGGGTAGCTCTCACATTCCTATGACACCCCCTCTAAATAGTTTAGTCACTTATGCTGATTGGAGTCAACTAGAAAGATATCATCTTCCATATTATGTGTCTTTCCAAACTAAAGTACATCCTTACAATATGGTTGTACCTAGCACAGTCATAGACAAGGGCGCATATGTTGGTATTTTGTTCTCAACTGCTTGGCAAGCTTTGGGTTCTGCTCGGCGTATCCCCGTCACCCAGAATCTGTTAGATTTTAACAAAGGAACCATTCAACCATTAGGGATCCTCTCTAAGTTACTTATTACTTTGGGAGGAAAGACTATCTATATAAACATGATGGTTATCCAAGGCCCTTTATATTTTAATCTACTCCTTGGTCGTGACTATGTTTATGTCATGGGAGCTCTTATATCTTCTCTCTTTCATGTGATGTGTTTCCAACATGAAGGAAGAATTGTGATCATCGATCAGCTTACACTCATTGGTCCTAAATCAAACACCAATCAACCATCATCCCTAAATGGTTCTTATATGCAATAAGTATCACCCCAGCCACAAGTTAATTACGTGTCCACCTGTTCCATGGCCACATCTACTGATGATCTAGTAGGTTATGTAGTACGCCATGTAATGGGGGCATTGGAGCTTGATTTTTCATTTGGATCCCTGGACATGTATCCCTTCTAGAGTGTTGTTCTCCCATCTAATGAGAACCTCTTGGAAGCCATGGCCTCTTTTGGTCTGTGATCAAGTCTTTGGAGCAGATTTCCTTGTCATGTGTCAAGCTCGTTAAAAATGAAACAAGGGCCATGAGGATAGTTCTTTTACTATGTCAACCTCGTTAAAAAATGAAACAAGGGATATGAGGATAATTCTTTTACTATGTAAACCTCATTAAAAAAAATGAAATAGGTTCCCATGAGCAGAGTTCTTTTACTTGTGTCAAGCTTGTTTAAAAATGAAACAAGGTGTCATGAGCATGGTTCTTTTCCTGTGTCAAGCTCGTTAAAAAATGAAACAAATCCCCTTCCAATTCGAGTCTTTAATTAGATCTTGTAAAATTCTAGTTGAGTCTTTACTTGATCTCGTAAGTAAACCTTCATTCCATCCACATGTTAGTAACTAGTGCTCTACTTAAGTGAATGAAATGGCGTTTTGGGGGCATGTTGGAGAGGTAAATCCTCTCTACAGATAGAGGCGATCCCTACTAGCCCAGAACGGGTCTAGCAACAATCAAACAATACTATCACGCAAGTTCCTAATTGCAAATAAAGAGTAGGTGATGAATACCTACCTTAGTTTGTAGAAGAGATGTCGCCCATGTTCCTTTGCCTTGGGCGGTCACGATCCTCCACTATCCACGTGAATGGACACCTGCACACAAAGAGAACAACACAAACACAATCGTGAAATCTAATATATGCAATTATACATCAGTCAGGAAGGATATGATTCAACATCAACCATTACAAGTACAATGAGAATGGAACCATAATGATAGTCATCTATTATTAATAATTCAACAAAGGAGAATACAACCAGCGTCCTGACATCAATTCCTCCTTTGGCTGGGTGCTCAGTACACAAGTCTTGCAAAAGCTTGA
>APFE031392958.1:12622-62282 GCA_000404065.3 Pinus taeda | reverse complement strand
CCATCCAAGGAGATTCGAAGCCAAACCATCCTCACTCAACTTGGAATCAGTTTGGTGAATGAGTTGGATAGAACCTTCAGAGGTTTGATTAGTTGAAAACTTTGCCCAAAATGGTTGGCACGATTGCGACTCTGGGACAGAGCGCTAATGGCGCGCCCTTTCAATAGTATTTCCCCCATTGGCACGGGCATAACACAGGGAACCAGTGCTAATGCAAAAGGGTTGTTTTTAAGAGAAATGAGCAGGAGATGTCTTAAGGGCATATGAAGCTCATGTTTAGAGGTGAATAATGCAAGTGGTTTCAAGTCTTGTCACTTCTCACAAGTCCCGGAATGGGTCCTCCAAGATGCGGGAGAGGGATAACAGGGACGGTGACAAACGGTGACAAATTACTGTGTAACAGATGCCCCCTAAAGCATGAGGCCCGAGAGAGAGAGGGGTGAAGTGCTTTACAAGAACATGTGTGACTGAAACATTGCCGCTGGAGAACCTGCAAAAAGAAGTACAACTGATATCTCAAGTACATGATATATATGTGGCATGGACGCAGCCATCCGTAACAGAGTATAGAACTGGATCCCAGGCATGGACGCAGCCATCCGATGAGGATCTATGAATGGAATCAGGTATGGTCGCAGCCATCCAATGAATGAGTCATGTAATGATTACAATAATCCACAAAATGCAACCTGGATGTAAATATGCACAATCCAGGGTCTTGCGCTCCAACTCGATCCGAACACAGTACAAGTTCAAGCATGTGAATATAGGAGTCGAAGCCGAACATGCATGAACATCGTCTGATTACCAGTCAATAATGAAAACTATTAACAGACGTGAGAGGTGCCACCAATAATGACGATGGTCCTATGGTACTATAGGTACAATCCACGGCGTGTGAATGAATGAGCCGGTGTCGAACACCCGTAGAATCATCCGATCGGAGGCCAATGATGAAAACCTTGCGTCGAACACGAAGAACCTGCCATTGAAGCATGTAGGCCCTAAGGTACCTAAAAGGAGTCTCTAGGTCACCTTCCTGGATAATGAGTTGAAGTCGACAGGAAGTGATCTTGATCGAAGGTGGGCCGTAATGTTTCCCACATCATCAACACGAGACAGAGAGGGACAATATGTTTTGTGTGAGATATCGGAGGGAGGTTGAGTATTATTGCAGAGGCCAACTTCTCTTGAACATATCGGCAACACAATGACGGATTTGGCAGTATTTGAGGTCAAATGATCAGGGGTCATGATGACAAGACGATGAGCAGATGAATGGTCAAATAGGATAACCCAAACCATGGAGGCAAAAGTGAAGCGAGATGAGATGTCCCCACCCAGACACGAATGCAAACAGTGCCATGTTCAAGAGCGACATACTGTCGATGACGACGATTATGATTCCTTTATTCCCCCACCATTTCTGGCGAGTACCCTGGTTATTTTTGGATGACAAGCTTGACGGGGATAACATATGCTTGAGGAGCGTCATTTCGACAGAATTCGATGTCATTAAGTTTTAACGAGTCTGACAAGGGAAGAACTCGGTGTCTTTTCATGTTTAGAGAGTTTTGAAAAGACAACGAAAAGAAGACTCCGGGGGTGTCCTTTTTCGTAGAGTTGTGTCTCTCGAGCCCGAAAAAGTATAAAATGATGCTCAAAAGAACCGCCTGATTGTTACGACCGAGGAGTACTTTTCGTAAATAGTGACATTGATCCGAAAAAGTAAAAAAGCGACCGATATCACATCGTTTCGTTTCCATTAACGAACCTGAAACGACAAAGGTCTGACGATCTTTTCATTCTTTATACGGTCGGAAAAAGAGTTTAAAAACGACCGCCTCTTATTTATGTTTAACGAGTCAAGAGGAATAACTCGGCAATCTTTTCACGTTTAGTGAGTCAGAAAAGAGCTAAAAGATGACTCCATAGTGACTTTTTCGTGTATTTACCGAGTCCGAAAAAGTGTAAAATACAACTCGTTTCACCGTCGAAGCTACGTAAAAGACCTGTCACTGCACAAGAAGTAAACGTAAAATCCATTTTCGACCAAAAATACATTAAAATATTCAGAAATAACCATTTTAAACCAAAAAATGAGTTAAAAAGCTTATAAATAGGGTGAAAATGTAAAATTAAAATTACTTTTACCATTTTACCTCTTGAAGAGTGAAAAGAGTCCATTTGGGAGGCAAACTTCAGGCGACGATTACGACCAATCCGTGCAACCATTCGCGACCTCGTCAGTTCCAGGTAAGAGGCACTTCCCTTAGCTCCATTTTCATACCATTTTTAATTCATTTAGTTCCTGATTGGGCCCCAACAAGGGGGAATTGTAAAATTAGGGCTTCGCCCCATTGGCGTAGGTATCTGGCGCGGACCTGCGCTAATGGGGTGAAATACCCAAGGGAGCCGCGCCATTAGCGCGGCTGTTTTAAGAACAGTTGCGCTAACCATGCGACCCAATTTTTTTCATGTTTTTGCCCGTTCAACTTAAAATTTTTCTAGATTAGAATTTGTCCAATGTCCTACTAAAGGCAAATTTGTCCTTGTGGGTGTAGGAAACAGGTCAAAATGGTGGCAGTATGGAAAGAGCGAGAACATGACAATGTGGATGCCTCAGCCATTGAGGATGAAGGGTGCATGAACGCCCTAAGGGATTGTGGCCTTAAGAAATTCTTCCTCACATCATACATGCGGTCGCAACCTGAGTTGTTGCTGTTTATCATTGATGCTTGGGACGCAGACGACCAAGTGTTTCGTTTGCGGAATCAGACCTTAGAGCTCGAGGTCTCCGATGTGTACTTCATCACGGGATTGTCACGGAGAGGGGCGGTTCCTATTCTGACTGGTAGTAGACCTTCTGGGGAGAAGGTTGGTGAAGTGAAAGCTCGAGTGTGCCCAGAAGCACAATTCGGGCACCAGAGTGCTAAGGTGTTAATCAACACCATTGGGGATTTGACTCTGAAAGCCATCCTCTTCACCATCACACACGCAACTGGGGTACAAGCGCTCCATGAGGCCAGCAAGAACCACCTGATCCTTGCGACTGAATGCCTCAGTCCGACCATTTTTAATTGGGCTGCAGTGGTGACTACTAACATTAAGAGGCAGCTCACCAATTGCAAGCGAGCGGAGACGAAACAGTTTGCATACGGTTCGATCGTGGTATCGTTCTTCCTGGAACGAATACCACTCTTCAAGATTCAGAGAGCTGTGGTGGCAGATCCATTGCCACAAGAGCCTAGAATGGCTCGCTGGGCAACATTGATGCCCAGAGGAGGAGGAGGCCAGGAGATGTCGTGGCATCCCGAGTTCTTCATATGGCTCCGACGGCAGATAATCGTGATCCAGGATTGGCCGTATGCAGGGACCAGTTTCATGGGAGACCCAGACCTTCCACTACCAGAGGGGGAGGAATGGGAGGAGGAGCTAGGTATGTACTCCTTGATTTTGATGTTTTTTATTTTTTTGTCTTTTTTAATACATGCCTGTTCTAAGTGATGATTATATGTGTATGCAGATGTGGGCCCAGAGCGACCAGCCGGGCTATCCCCTACAACGCGAAGAGGTCAACACGCAGCCGACCCACAGGCAAGAGGTGTCGTGGGGGAGGAGTTGATACAAAATCTCGAGGAGCTTGCCCAAGGGATTCCCGGTTATGCCAGATTGGCAGATGTTCCTTTCGCTTACCAGAGGCATACAATAGGGGTGCCGACTCACATCCATCATCTGTTGAGATGATTGGTGCGAGCGGTGATGTGCTATCATGAGCACCACCGTGCTTAGACTCCTAGGCTTTATTTTCTACATATATTTTTTGAGAGACATGTGTCTCAGATGTACGGAGGACACAGACTCTATCCAGACATGTACATTCTATTTTTTTTTAGCGCCTCAGTGCGCCACACGATATATATATATATATATATACATGGTGTTTTTATTGTATCTTATGCTTCCTGTATTATGTTGATTTACATATTGTGCAAATGTCTGTCCAATACATAGTTAGCTAATGCATCGGTTACTGCATTAAGTCTTCTTGGAATGTGATGATAAGTAATGTAATCAAAATCTCTTTCCAATAACTTAACACGTAAATACAACCTTAAAATGCGATGTCTCTGACGGAATATCGCCCATTGAGCTGGTGGACTACAAGTTGCGAATCTAAGTTTACAACCAATGAGCGGATCCCAAGGTTAATCACCTCAGTTAATAATTCAATTACAGCACTATATTCAGCCACATTGTTCATTGCACAACCCAGACGCACCCCTTGAATATCTACTAACTCACCATGAGGATCGTAAATCACCCATGCCGCAGATGACAGATTGCGAGTACTGCGGGAAGCACCATCAGCGAAACCAACGTAAGGTGATCCAGACATCTGTTCAAGAAGCAAAAGACACAATAAGCAGCAATCATGCTAACACACTGAGATGAAAACTAAGTAAACACGCACACACACAACACACTCTTAAAAGCATACGTATGTACAAAAATAAAGAGCTCGTATGATACTTGATTCAAGTCAAGCCCTTTTCAGGGCTTTGCCTTATCGCACTGATGCATAACCGGCCTAGATAATGTAGGCATCGCTCGACCTGTTGTATAAAATGATCAACGGCACCGATGATTTGCCCATGCCCCCCGGCCGAGCGAGGTTTACAAGCTAGAGGATCGGTGCCCCCGTTAGCGGAGGGGCCGAGGGTTGCAATAGAGTGCAATGAAGGATCAGAGCGAGCCGAAACCAAAGCAAGTGAAGCAAGGCTCGGAGGTGGGAGGGAGAAGACACCCATAACAACGGGTTCTTTGAAGAGCCCGGCTCCCACACTCTCAAACGGAATGGAGGTATGCTCAACGAATGGTAAGTTCCCCTCAGAAGAGGAAGCAAAGAAAGAAAGCTGGTCAACCGTGACAATTTTCCCCTGATGAGGGAAATGAATGACACGGAAGAGGGATGAAGCCACGGCACGCATGGGATACGTCCAACTCCAGGCCAGAAGGAGGTTATATGTGACATTTGCGTCAACAACCTCAACTTCTACTTCCACGGTCTTCCCTTCTAAGGTGATTGGTAGTCGTTGAAGAATACCATAAGGACATGATTCTCTCCCATCAAATGCTTCCAAGGTTGTTGGAGACTGGCTCAGAGTCGAGGACCCGATCGCTTTCCAACAAGCAATAGACATAATGCAGGTTGATGCGCCTTCATCAATAACTGTACAATGGATCGTTTTGGAATTGATGACGACTTGAATGAGAAAAGAGATTTGATGAGGCAGTTGAGGAACATGGCTCTCGAGGTCAAAGGTAATAAGATCCGAGTCCGCTGGGTCGATGCCACCGATGGCCGATAACAGGGACTTCCTCTGGGGGGGGCAGCTCTGAAGAAACTCTAAGGCAGACATAGCCGACGGAGCCTGCGCTAAGTCCTCTACGATGCTATAGTGCTGGGCAGCACGAGCATTCAGATTATAAGAAGATCTTCTGAGTACCCCTTTAGGAGGGGGTTAGACTGTCGTCTTAGTACTCGGTCTCTCGATATGGAGAGGACCAGAGCTGGACGAAGGAGCACTTAAGGGAACCTCTGGCTCCTTCCCAGCAGACGACGGATACTCCTTTGCTCGAGTCGTTACATGAACGGGAATAGATCCAGCCATGAAGACATGGGAACCGAAGGGAGAATAAGACGGATCAGCCACCATTTGAGTTTGCTGAGAGGGAAAAGGCTCTTTAAGAACCACAGGAACCCTAGGAGCACCCTTCAACAAACGACTAACTTCGGTCCGCCTGGAGCAGTCCTTAGTATAGTGATCCTCCTCACAAATGAGGCAAGGATACTTGGGTTTGCGCTTAGCTCCTTCCTCGGCTGGAGGTTTAGAGGATTCCTGTTTAGGTTGCTCGGATTTATTTTTCCCTTTCCCCTTTTCCTTTTTCTTTCCTTTCGAGGCCTTGCCTGCCATGGTGGACTGGACGACGTTGACCTCAGAAGTGTTACCAGAATTTAAACCACCCTGAGAAGTGTTTTCGTTGGATGCACTTGACTTTTGCTTCCCAGGGTTTGACAATGATTTTTTAGAGGCCGGGTTCACAGAGCCAATGACTCCATCGACAGATGGCTTGGGCAGAGCCTTGGATGTACTGGGCCTTGGGGCGTCCGATAAATACTCATACAAGGTACCAGACTGAGAGTAAACTAAGTCTAGGTACTGAGCGGGCGCGATTGCTTGCTCTTCAGTTACACAGGCTCCCATAGCAATGTCCCGTGCAATCTTAGGGACAAAGGAAGTCGTGAACCAGTTGGTGAGGATTTGATCAGGAATCCAAAACTTGATCAACCTGCGATGCCTTCTCCATTCATGGATATGGTCGGAGATATGCGTGGTTGTAACCTTCTTGAGAGACGTGAGGAGGTGAGTCCCTGTCTCATACAGAATCGGTAACTGAAAGTGAGTAAGGAATGCCATGGCCAACGAATTGAAATCTTGAAATGACGCGCGGGTCAATTCAATATACCATTTAGCGGCAGAACCAGTGAGAGTCCTCTGAAAGAGGCGAAGCTGAATCGAGTCATCGAGCCATGAATTAGGTGAACACCATAAGTGATATGTCATCACATGAGCTTGAGGGTCCTCTCCGGCTTTTCCGTCGAATTTGGGACAGTCACTAGGTATCTTAGTTGGAACTGGTGGCCATTGGGGATTATGAAAATGGATCAGTTGTGAATTCGACACATCGGCAGTTCACGTCGCTAGAAATGTACCTGCGGGTAAGGACATTTGTCCCGGATACGAGGTAGAGCCAGAATTCCATCCAGTTCCTGATTGCCCCCACTGGCCTTGTCCCGACGGACCAGGCCCAAAAGGGCCTTGTCCAGAAGGATTTTGTCCATAAGGGTTGTTTCCAGAACCAGGTTGCTGATACTGGTTCTGCCCCCCAGCGCCCCATTGGTTACCATACTGGCCAGCAAGTTGTTGATAATTTTGATAAGGGTTACCCTGCGGCTGCTGGTAATTTTGATACGGGGTATATTGATTTTTCCCCCGGGGTTGCTGGTATCCATACTGAGCCTGGGAACCAGGCGACATTTGATGACCAGATTGGGATTGATACCCACCTGAATACGGGGGTTGGGATTGGTACCCACCCGAATAAGGAGGCTGGGATTGGTACCCACCTGAATAAGGAGGCTGGGATTGATACCCACCTGAATATGGAGGCTGGGATTGATACCCACCTGAATAAGGAGGCTGGGATTGATACCCACCTGAATAAGGAGGTTGGGATTGATACCCACCTGAATAAGGAGGCTGGGATTGATGCCCGCCTGAATACAGATGCTGGGATTGATACCCACCTGAATGAGGAGGCTGAGATTGGTACTCGCCTGCATGCTGGGCCATCTGGCCAGAAGGTTGTCCTAGTCGGATCTGAGACAGCCCTGTTCGCCCAGAAGGTCGAGCTTGCTGAGCGAGGGGTTGCCCTTGCGCAACCGAGGATTGTCCTTGTAGACCAGATGGCTGCTGAGCGGTAGGTTGGCCTTGCTGTGCGTAAGGCTGGCCCCCTTGCCCAGAAGGGTTGCCTTGTTGGTTTCCATTTTGACCTTGCTGACCATAAGGTTGTCCCTAGTTCCCATAAGGTTGCCCCGAAGGGTAGCCCTGTTGGGTCCCGGGTTGTCCTTGCTGAGCATTGGGTTGTCCGGGGTTTCCAGAAGGTTGCCCAAGATATGTGAAAGATGGACCACTAGAGGCTAAAGGTTGTCCCTGATAGGGTTGTCCTTGCGGGCCTCCTTGTTGACCTGGGTAATTCTGGCCATAATACTGCTGCCCATGATTAGGTTGCGAGTAAGGCTGCTAACCCTGGTAGGGTGGTCCTTGGGATGGCTGTCCTTGACCCTGATGGTACTAGTCGCCACCATATCCGGTGGCACCCCAAGCCACGCTCAATGGAACGGAAGCCTCAACATAAGGCTCTTCACGCAAGGAGATATACAAATAATGATTCTTAGGATCATAATAGGGGCCTTGCCCACCTGGGTTCTGGACATTATGCAAGTACTAAGAATATGCCTCCTCTGCCGTCATATGAACGGAAGGAGGAGGGGCACCACTTGCGGGGTGCACAACTCTAGCAGTATGTGTCGATTTACCACTTTGAGCCGGACCTCGAGATGGGCCTGCAGCAGAAGTGACAGCAGAAGACGCTGTAACGGCACTAACGACTGGAGTTGATGACGCGACACAGATGGTTGGATTGGTTTGGACTGCTGTAACAGCAGTATGGTGAACTTGGGAAACAAATGGTCCTGTGGTAGGGACGATGTTTTGATCCCACATAGAAGAGGAAGCCGCGGAGTTCATAGCATCCCTCAAAGATCTATAGCGCGCCGGCACCATGATATCGAGAGGTGTAATGGTGTAGGGTGTAGAGATGATTGGGGATGTATCCGAAATGGGAGTATCAATACTCGACATAATGGGCGTCCCACTCGACATAGGAGATGTATCCTCCATATCGGAAGAAGCCATCAGAGACGCAACACCAACAGGAGTGGTGGGAAAGTCCTCTTCAAAGGGTTCCCAAACAGGGTTCCAAAACAAGTCGTAAAGCTCGTCCTCTGGAGCTCGAGAGTTCAACGGTTGGATGCTCAGAACAATAGGAAGAGCATCACAAACCGGTGACTCAGGGGCAACAGAAGATGGAGACCCTTGGTCACTTGGGACAGGAGACGGAATCGATGGATCTGCTAGGATGATCAAACAAAGACCCTAAACGATAAGAGACCCTACTCAAAACTAAACGCAAACAAGATCTACAAAGGTAAATGTTATCGTGGCCGAATAAAGTTTTATGACATTAGGACACAACTTGACCTTTTCATGTTTTAAGAGTCAAGAAAAGGACAAAAGGTGACTCTAGTTGCCTTCGAATGTTTTAAGAGCCCGAAGTGACAAATGCTCTATAGAGCCTTTTCTTTTATAGAGTCCGAAAAGGATCCAAAAGTGACTGCTCTGGAGAAACTAGGCAAGCGATTTACCAGAAAATCCGTAAAACTGCTTATACACCTTGGCAATCGTATGAAAACCAAGGACTTTCGGTACTACAGTCAATCCCGAATGTTGTGTTCGGTGCGTTACGACTTGTAAGGCGGCAGACACGGCTTCCTATGGATCAAGGATGCAAACCTAGTGGAGTCTCCCCATATATACGTGATAGTACGTGGGAGCCCAAGTCCGTACTAGACCACAATCGAACCACACCAGGAGGAATCACCCAACCTTAATGTGAGAACAAAGGTGACTAGGTTTAATGACGTCGAAGCACGTCTCTAGCCTAGACCTCTAGAATGTTTGCGTTATGTTCCAATGCGTTTTTAAGTTGATTCGGTTTATTTTATGGTTGATCTTTAGTTAAGTTTCAATTTAAGGCCCTACCGTATGTGATCTTTCACAATTCCCTAGATGCAAGCTACATGCGAAAGAAAGCCATTTCGTTCGATGAATACTAACTACGAGAAGGTTAAGAGTTTCAATCAAACAAAATGAACACAATCAACCAAACACCCTAATGCAGCTAATGGCAAATAAACATAACTTTTTCTTTTCAATAATGCAAATAACGAAAAGTTCTATTCCATTCACTATTAAATGCAAAAGAGATTACTTGATTTTCCTTTCTACAAGCACAATGCACTAGAATAAATTTTGAAAGATAACAACACTGAGCAAAGAAGCAAATTCACTCAATGAAGACACAATGAAATCCCAAGACACTAAAACAGTTCTCCAAATCGAAAGGAAAACAAGGCTTCATACGTGCTATGTGATCTAAGCTCAAACAAAGCTTAGAATGAAATCCAAGCAAACAAGAGCAAGTTGTTCGGAAATCACTCAAAAACACTTCAACAATCACTGAAGAAACTGTGAAAAGCAATCACAAGGTTAACCGGATGATCAAAGAACCCAAAACTCCCACGGGAGGCTCGACACACACGACCACTAGATGCCCTAGGGTTGAGGTGTGAAATCGATGGAAAGAGGCAAACACCCGAAGGACAGAGGTTGAGAACCAGTCAAACAAGGCTTAAACACACTCCAGCAACTGAAAAAGAGGTGGCAAAATGCAAATCCAAGCTCAGACAGCAAGCAAAACAAGTGGACCAAAAAACTAAAAGGCCTGGCGCGACTGTCAGGCTGCAACTCGCGCTAAACAGGGATTGGCGCGGGTTGTCAGTTAGCAACAAGGGCCACTAGCGCGACTGTGAAGGCAAAAACTGCGCTAACAAAGTTTGCCAATTCCAAAAGAAAAATACGCAGTCCAAGGCTTGGGTCACAATCTCTAAGCAAGTCAAGAAGCACAGGGGCAGCAAGAAATTCAATTCCAAAAGCTTATCTAAGCAAGCAAATAAAAGAAAACCAAAGAGGCAAGACAAACTCCAAATTGTTCAGTTCGTAAACCAAACCGGAGATCGACTGAAGCGGATTTGATCTACTTCACTACTGCAAAGCAATAGTGTTTCGAAGGCTATCTGGCCGTGTTTCAGACTTCGTCTAAGTTTACAAATCAAACAAAAAGCTAAAACTCCCCAGTGGAGTCGCCAAATTGTTGGAGAGGTAAATCCCCTCTACGGATAGAGGCGATCCTTACTAGCCCAGAACGGGTCTAGCAACAATCAAACAATGCTATCACGCAAGTTCCTAATTGCAAATAAAGGTAGGTGATGAAGACCTACTTGAGATCCAACGCTTTAGTTTGTAGAAGAGATGTCGCCCACGTTCCTTTGCCTTGGCCGGTCACAATCCTCCACTATCCTCGTGAATGGACACCTGCACACAAAGAGAACAACACAAACGCAAGCGTGAAATCTAATATATGCAATTATACATCAGTCAGGAAGGACGTAATTCAACATTAATCATTACAACAATGAGAATTGAACCATAATGATAGTCATCTATTATTAATAATCAACAAAGGAGAATACAACCAGCGTCCTGACATCAAGTCCTCCTTTGGCTGGGTGCTCAGCTACACAAGTCTTGCAAAGCTTGAAGGGATGAGGGACAAGCCTCTCTCTCTTTGGTGACAAGATCTCCTTACTTAGGTTAAGCCTTATGGACACAAAGAAGGCTCTTGCAACTCTAATCTCTTGATATCTTCCTTTCAACACAAGTATTGCCACTAGAGTCAGAACTAGCTTGCTCAAGCCATGGAGACAAGCTTTTATAGAGGAAAAGGAAGAGATAAGGTCAATCCCAACAATAATGGATTTGGCTTCATCACTTGGAAAATTCCATGGAATGGTGGCAAACTACTTTCCATCCAAGGAGATTCGAAGCCAAACCATCCTCACTTAACTTGGAGTCAGTTTGGTGAATGAGTTGGACAGAACCTTCGGAGGTTTGATTAGTTCAAAACTTTGCCCAAAATGGTTGGTGCGATTGCGACTCTGGGACAGAGCGCTAATGGCGCGCCCTTTCAATAGGATTTTCCCCATTGGCGCGGGCATAACACAGGGCACCAACACTAATGCAAAAAGGGTTGTTTTTAAGGGCAATGAGCAGGAGATGTCTTAAGGGCATATGAAGCTAATGTTTAGAGGTGAATAATGCAAGTGGTTTCAAGTCTTGTCACTTCTCACAAGTCCCGGAATGGGTCCTCCAAGATGCGGGAGAGGGGTAACAGGGACGGTGACAAATGGTGACAAATTACTGTGTAACAGCCTTAAATATGATATTCAAAAGTTTGTGGCAGAATGTTTGGTTTGCCAAAAAAATAAAGTTGAAACGATTAAGACCTCGAGTCTATTACAACCTTGATCCATTCCAAGTTAACATTGGGAGGAGGTTTCAATGGATTTTATCATAGGTTTATCCAAGTCTGAAGGAAAGAGTGCCATCATGGTGGTAGTTGACAGACTTACCAAGTATGCACACTTTTGTGCATTATCTCATCCATTTAAAGCCAATACATTTTCTATTGCATTTATGGAAACAATTCAAAAGCTACATGGAAACCCAAAGATTATTGTAAACGACAAAGATCCCATTTTCATTGGAAATGTTTGGACATAATTATTTTCTTGCCTTATCATCCTCAATCTGATGGAAAAACTGAGATCGTAAACAAATGTTTGGAAGGATATCTTCGTTTCTTTGTATCTGATAAACAAACACAATGGGTCAAATGGTTGCCTTTGGCTAAATGGTGGTATATTACTTCCTTCCATACTGCAGCAAAAATGACCCCATTTATGGCACTTTATGGATATCACCCATCGTCCATCACATCATGTTTAAGAGAAAATTCTAAGGTTCAAGCAGTGGAAGATCACATCGAGCATCAACAACAAGTTCTCCAACTCTTAAAGGATAAACTAAATTTGGCACAGAATAGAATGAAACAATAAGCAGATCAAAATAGCAGTGAAAGAACCTTTGATATAGGTGACTGGGTATTTCTACAGCTACAACCATATAAACAAATGTCCTTCAAGCAAGCTAAGAAGGGTAATAAATTATCACCAAAGTATTATGGTCCGTACAAGGTGTTGCAAAAGATTGGTACGATGGCATACAAATTGGAGCTTCATGTAGCTTCCCGAGTGCACCCAGTTTTCCACTTTTCATGCTTAAAGAAGGTTATTGGTGACAATCTCCCTGTTCAAACAATATTTCCAAAACTTGATGAGGAAGGAAAAATCATATTGGAACCTGAAGCAGTCACAGAAACAAGAACTCGACAACTATTCCACGTGGGAGGATGAGAATTTTATACAGGAGCATCCAGAACTATTCAAGCGTTGAGGACAACACTTTTTTAAAGGAAGCACTTACCCACTGAAGATTCCACATGAGAGGATGAGAATTTTATATAGGAGCATCCAGAACTATTCAAGTGTTGAGGACAACACTTTTTTAAAGGAGAGGGGCATGTTAGGTCCCTATAATACTAGTGACTCCCCCATTACTATTGTCATTGTATTCCTTATTGTTATTGTTGTGCCCCTATTGTGCCCCATAGAAGCCGACCATTGTTGTTGTTGTGCCATTATATTATTATCGTTATGTCAGCTTTAATTATATTGTGACCCCTTAGACTCCTATATATAAAAAGGAGGTTTTGTCATTTGTATCATCCAAGAATTGTTCGTTTGTGCAATGTAAAGGAGGTTGCCCCCTCAAAGAGGCTGATTTCTAAGGTGTTGATCTTTCTTTTCTATCTTTTGTGAGTTGGTTTCATAACATAAGCCTTTTATCTCTGACAACGTTACTAACTTACACATTTTTGACGATGATCAACAAATACTGCACTTCATGGCCAATGTTGATGTCTTAAAGGATGCAATGATTGATGAAGATGAGCACAAGCAGTCTCTACAAGCCTCAGTTGATGGCAAGAAAGACAACCTCATCGCTAAGGGTGTGGTATCTCTCGAAAAGCTCTATGACTTGTAGAACGATTTCCAAGGGCCAAGGAACAAAAAAACCCACAGTTCCACCATGATGCACAAACAGATCAACTTGGGAACAAAACAAGATCCAAAGTTTGTCAATCTCGATATGTGTTGCACACCGCAGGAGTGGCAAGCCTTTGTCTGCTTGTTTAAATAGTACGGGGATGTGTTCGTATGGACATACAATGATATGTAAATATGACACAAGAATAATCCAATATGTGGTCTCGATCAAAGAAGGGGTCAAGCCATTTCAACAAAAGCTAAGAAAAGTGCATTCATCACTTAAACCCCTCATACACAAAGAGTTGATTAAGTTGTTGGATGCTTGGATCATTTATAGAGTTTGTCATTCTACGTGGGTTTCTAACTTAGTTCTTGTACGTAAAAAGTCTAAGGAGATCCGCTTATGTGTTGATTTCCGAAACCTGAACCACGCCTCGGACAAAGGCAACTATCCCTTATCATCGATGGAACGTATTCTACAGACAGTATCTGGAGTAGAAATGTTTTCTCTACTCGATGGTTTTTTAGGATACAACCAGGTTCTAGTAGCGAAACTTGATACATTGAAAACTATCTTCCGTACCAAGTGGGGCACATTCTTTGCTTTGATAATTACATTTCTTCATTAATACAATAAGTTCACCCCATAACATCATAACATTATTCATATTTACTTCATTATTCATTAGCATATGTAACTATGTAGAAAGAGCAATAACATCATCATTAATGCAGCGAAACATAAAGGAACAATAGAAGAAAAAGCATGCACACATAGAGACACTAGGATTGGATGGAGGTCAGGGCAAAATCCCCTATGTGGAAAACCCTTACATATATTATTCTAATAGATTGTCATCAAATGATTCAGCAAAAGAGAGTACAATGATTCATATCTTTGCAACAACTAGAATATTCATGAAATCCATCTAAACATCAAAACTTTGATTCATATAACTATAATGTACTGCCACTGCCTGTAGCATGTTGTTGAACACTTCTATCACTGAGCGAAATCTTCGAAACATTGAAATCTCATCTTGGATTCCCGGAAGTAGGGAGGAGGAGTTGTGAGAGTGACTATGACAAACCTGGTCTCTCTCTGTGAACTGCATGATAGTGGCTATGGCAGCTTGGTCGCTTCTATACCATTTTGTGTGGGCGACCGCGGATCAAACTGACCCAGACTCCTAGTTGCTCTCATGAAGAATTTGTGCCAGCATCCAAGAGTCCCTGGACATTATCATGACAATTGTGTGCCAGTGTCCAGTGACTAAATTTCGTAGTTTTGTGCCAGCATCGAGGAATTAGAAAACACAAGTTCAGTGCTAGCTTCATCTTGTAGTTTCGAACCCTTGTGTGAGCTTCCTTCGTCATACCTATGCAAGCCAAGAAAAAAAAGAAGAGGAGAAGAGAGCTTGATCAATGTGTCCAAATGAGATTGAGGTATCTTATATTTATAGGCTTCCATAAGGGTCCACTTGACCTATCCATTGCTACATTTGCATAGGGTCAACCTGATCCAGAATATATGTATGAATAAAATAATTCATAACTCAACCTTCACTTGTCCAAATGAGGTGATCTTTAGGTCAATTTTGGTCCTCTCAAAAAGAGGAATTCAATGAAATAATCATCTCCATAAAATGAGTAGTCCAAAGTAGAATTTGATCGCATTTGCATATTTTTAACACTCCCTCTCAACTAGGGAGAATTCCACATGCCAATATTGGACCATCGATCAACATGACATACGTCCCTTCTCAAGTATCTCATCATCTCGAATCATTAATGTAAATATATTGCTTATTCCTTCTTATCTCTTGATTGTTCCTACTCATGTGTTGAATATTCTCGAATCTAGAAGAAGAAGAATTTGTCATCGGAGGGGAGCTTAAGCTACCACCCTCTATTCATCAGGCTACAACCCAGAATCTCTATCGGCGAGCTATTACCCAAAATATCTGTCAACGGGTGTCTACCTGGAATATCTATGTCAATGGGCCACTACTTGGAAATATGTCAACATGCTACTACCGAGTAATATGTCAATGAACTACTACCTGGAAATGCGTCATGAGGCTACTACCTAGAAATATCATCGGCCTACTACTCGAAAATATCGGCGAGGAGTCAGATCTATGACTCGCATCAACATTAGAGAGCATATCATCAGGGAGAACATCTCAACCTGGAACCATATCAGGGAGCTAATGCTAAATCTCGAATCTCATGGGGGAGCTACTACTATGACCTCATATCAAGCAATAAGTGATATATGGGAGCTACTACTCAACCCGTCCTATTGCCTATTGATCTTCCCATCAATGACCTTGAATAGTCAAGTGGTAGAACACCTTCATCATAATCCCATCTTGGGTGACATACCTGACATACCAAAGGTAAGCATCTCACATCCCCAAACCTCCTCAATTGTTGGCTAGACGGAGAGGGATAATCCCAACAACCCAGCTTGTGGGTATGATGCCAACTGGGGTGTACACTACAATGACCAAGATAGGGTGAGCTACTACTCCAACCATATGGGTAACAGATAGGGGTAACACCCTATTGTCCAAAGTTCCCTCAACCCTAGGAGCCCTATATATCAATTCCTCACCCTGGGAGCTTAGACAGGGGAAAGAGTATAGTTCAATGCCCTCGATCAGCATTGCTCTCATCATACTCATATCATCGTAGTTGTATCAAGTAATCATCATCAGTAGTAGTTGTCTCCTGTTTATACAAGACATCAAATCAAATATCATGTTAGAGCATAAATAATCATATAAATAACAAAACGATACCATAATCATCCTCCCTCTCAAGGAGGTGCCAACCACAAGCTTAAGCTTGTCTTGCATAGTTGCACTGTCTCAATATATGAGAGTATCATAGTCCCAACTATATATATATGGGTTTCTCTGCCAATCAGATCCCACTCTTTATTATCGCAATGTATCCATGTCATATCCAGATCAGGCTCATACAACTCTTTAAGGAGCTTCTTCAACCTACTCATATAGTCATGCTAGCAACATCATACTCTTCCTCGGTTGTGCCATGGACCTCTCATCATGGCAGATATCATACTAAGGCATCACACATATGTGCTCATCTCATCAATAATCAACATCAGCACGTTCATACAATCATATATCATAAGAATATCTCAGGCCAAGAATAGATCATATCATGCAAACATCTCAAAGGATTCTTGGTGGCTCTGTGTATGAAGCGGCTCAATCATGAACTTATTCAGGTTATATGCACATTATATATATATATATATATATACATAGATGGATGTTCAAAACGGAACATCAACACTTCAATCAATTGTTGGATGCCATGTCAAGTTTAACATCATCCTTAACTTCAAATCGGAGTGTCCAAGGATTTGTATTTCAAATTTTCAATGCTTCTTCAATAGATTCACAATAGAGACTATCTTTTCCCAACTTCAAAAATCGATTCATCATGCAATGATACATGATTACGAGCTTCATAAGCCATCTGCCTCTTATATCATCAGGATCTCTAAGAACAATAGATGTTAGCCAAACATCAAGTTATGCCACTATATCCAAGATCAGCAATAAGTAACCTCATAGAATCAAGATTATCAAAATATTCAATACCAAGTGCACCATTTCATCATAGGAAACATAAATCCAAATCTCTTTCATATGAAAGCATGAGCCATTTGTGAACGAGACATTCTCAACATACCATAAGGCTTACCTAGTCATCTAATGTTATAGCTAAAACATAACATTGAAACAATGTACCTTTCATACCTTGTAGTGTTCAAATACTTGTGCACCTTCTCATAGGCAGCTTGTAGTGCTTGTCACCTTTTCATCAAGTGCCTCTTTACTTCTTTCCAGATACAGCCTTTCTTCCCTGTATCTCAAATGATCCTCAAGAGGGATCCACTTATCACATCTCATCAAGGAGTACATGCAGGAAGTATAAGCAATGATCATAACAATAATCATAATAATCAGATCCATAAGTCTAAACAAGAGTAAAGACACAAAGAAACATCATAAGTCAAGGATTACTTATTTAATGAGAGATGATCCTCTCCCTCTTGAACTAACCTTCAAGAGTCATCACTATCCATAGTATGCATAGGATGTTGCCTTCAATCAAGTTTATCAACAACCAGGCCATCTAGGGCTTCATCAAATCTGTCCCAAGTGCTTGAGCATCTTCACAAGGACCATAATAGAGTTTCATACATCAAATCTCAAGTCTTTGCCATAAACCACGGTTTCGATCAAACCTTAACCATCAAATCCTTATGCACTAACTGTCTATGGTTTCCTTCATACCTTATGATTCTTTTAGGTCTCCACCATCCTCTTCTTGCTTCCATCCAAAGTGTCTCCATGGTGGTGATCACCATGCCTTTTCTTCAGCCCAGCTCTGATACCATGTTAATTTTCATAGGGCTACATTATTCTTTGCTTTGATAATTGCATTTCTTCATTAATACATTAAGTTCACCCCATAACATCATAACATTATTCATATTTACTTCAATATTCATTAGCATATGCAACTATGTAGAAAGAACAATAACATCATGATCAATGCAGCATAACATAAAAGAACAATAGAAGAAAAATTTTGCACACATAGAGACACCGAGATTGGTTAGAGACTAGGGAAAAACCCACTGTGGGGATAACCCTTGCAATTCTTCTTCTAATAGATTGTCATCAAATGATTTAGCAAAAGAGAGCACAATGATCCATATCTTCACAACAACTAGAATATCCATGAAATGCATCTAAACATCAAAATTCTAATTCTAATAATTGTAATGTATTGTCACTGCCTGTAGCCTGTTGCCAAACTCTTTTGTCGCTGAGCAAAATCTTCGTAACATTGAAATCTCATCTTGAAGTCCCAGATGCAGGGAGGAGGAGTTGTGCCAATGACTATGATAGATTTGGTCGCTCTCTGTGAACTACATGATAGCAACTATGGCAGCTCGGTCACTCCCATACCATTCAGTGTGGGTGACTGGGGACCAAACTGACCCAGACTCCCGGTCGCTCTCATGAAGACTCTCTGCTAGTGTCCAAGGGTCCCTAGACACTGTCATGACCACTATGTGCCAGCATTCAAGATTTAATTTCTTAGTTCTGTGCAAGGGTCTAGGAATCAGAAAACCCTAGTTCAGTGTGAGCTTCATCCTGTAGTTTCTGACGCTTGTACAAGCTTCCTCTGTCAAACCTGTGCAAGCCAAGACAAAATAAAAGAGGATAAGAGAGCTTGAAAATGTGTCCAAATGAGCCTTAGGTATCTTCTATTTATAGGCTTCCATGAGGGTCCACTTGTCCTGTCCATTGGTACATGTGCATAGGGCCGACGTGATCCAGAATATATGTATGAATAAAATGATTCATAACTCAACTTCCGCTTGTCCAAATGAGATGATCTTTAGGTTGATTTTGGTACTCTCGAAAAGAGGAATTCAATGCAATCATCATCTCCATTAAATGAGTATTCCAAAGTGGAATTTGACCACAGCTACATATTTTTAATGCCTTTTTGGAGACTAAAGTATTAGTTGGGTCCCTTTAATGAATGTGATGATTGCACCCTTAGACACTACATTTTCTTAGCACAAATAAATCTAGAGATGCAACCTGATCCTTTCTTCTTAATTTGAACAACTCGGCGCACTTTTTTGATAGAAGTCAGACACCATCTTTGGCAATTTGAAATTTTAGAAATAATTCAAATATCAGTGAAACACTCAACCCTCCTTGTGAATGAATTCAAGCTAGAGATTCTAGAAATCATGGCCATGGTTAGAACATATGACATCAAGGTTGCAAAAAAATCCTAATGTTAAGGAGAAAAATAACAATGAGAAAGAGGCACAATCCAATGAAAAAATGCATCAGGACAAAATCCAATTGTACAGTACCATGAGAAAGAGGCCATGAGCTGAGTACAGATTGCTGGTGGAAAATTTACAAAAAACACAAATTAATGAAGTAACTATCATACCCTCCCTAAAAGCTTTAGAGGCAAAAGCATTTACACTTTGAGCATCTCAACTGACCTGATGAATATTGAATTGGAAACATACCTAACCATTATTACACTATTTACATCAAAAAATCTAATCAGTGAGAGTATGGCCTCTAAGCCTCATTTCAGCAACTGCCTTGAAGGATGCAGTCCATCATTAAGAACATCATAAAACCATACATTACTATGATTAGAAAATATTTTTTTGTTCATTAAACACTACACATAGACTCATTTTCAACTTCTACTATCCTTGAACATTAAATTGAGTTAATATTGAATTTTTGAGACAATAAAAGTTATGGCTAGTGTAAGGATTCTCAAAGTTTGACTTGTTTCCTTGAAAAATTTTCATGTTGCACCTCTGCATAACTTCCCAACATTTGACTTAATAGAAAAAGTAAGACTACAAAGGGTGCCTACCTATATTAACATAACATTAACTTCATTCCTAATATTTTCATGTGACATGAACATGAAAATATGTTCATAGTTTAGAATATGCCATTGTTCAAGAAGTTATGCTAGTAACAATTTTATTCCTTCTTTACCATTTTCAATAAATAAAGAAATCACATCAATTTTCACATACAAGGGATAATTTTTCAAATATTTCCACCTAACGATAAGATTGTTGCAGCGAAAAAGAATTCAGAGCATACCTTTCCTATCTACCTAGTTCCATGCTTTGCTGAAAACTTAAATTTCATATGAAGCTTTGTTGTAATTGATGAGAACTAGCCACAAATTTTCTTTAAATTAAATCTTAAGGAACAATTGAAGGTAAAGTATAAAAGCAAGAAAGACAAGAAATCGTGTACAATGGAAACCATATTGAGTTTACCTGGAAACACATATTTTTTACAAAAGTACATACAATGCCACTTCATAACATAACCCTTGGTTGTTGTCCCAGTGTCCTGTTCACGGAAGTCCACATGCAATCAATGTTCAGAATATAATTCTTGACACCTCTAACCTCGTGAGTTTTCCAAGAGGAAACTCATCCTTGAGTTTCATATCAATTCAAGGACATCTAAAAAAAAACTCTCTTTGATAAAAGAGTTGAACAATGAGGATATTTACTTTAGAGCTATATGATACATTATTCTCTTATTGGACATTTTAGGCATCAATAAAATGAATATCAAATGTATTGGGATCAATTTTCCACATGTTCAATTTTGCACACTCTTCCCAACACTCCTTTAGTTGAGCTTTAGTGTAAGTCTGCATGCAAGAGACCCAATTAGATGCATTTAAACAAACCTTGATTAGGAAATTTTAACTAACGATATTTATCATGCTCTATAAAGTCTATGTAGAGTACCTTTCGAGAAATCCAGTTTAGGGCATTAACATAGCGGACATCCATAGTATTCATTCTCGAAGCTTCATCCCTTATGATTAATATATGTCAATTATGGTATCCAAACCAATTTTATTTCTTTTGTCAGCATATAAGGAGCACTTTGACATTTGCATAAGCCTAAGGGCTTCAACTACATCACTTTGAGCCACTGTTTCTGAGAATCTAAGTCAACTTAGGGCTTGTGAACAATAAATCCAAACAAAAAAAAAACAGACATAAGCTTTTGTCAATAAATGGGTTTTTGAGATTAAAAGGCCAAATTGGATTAATGTTGTTGCTTAGTCACAACTCCACTATAGTGTTGAAAAGATGAGAACTTGAAAAGTCACTTTTCCTAGAACTTGCACGTAACACTAGTTAATTGTACAAAGGAACAGATAAATTACAGTTGAGATGCGAAAAATGCTTAGAAGTGTTATGGCAGTGGTGTAAGAATGTGGTGCATCACTTTATGCTTCCTGTTGTCTCATGGAAGAATAAGCACTCACAATATATTCGGTAAGGTATTTACGCACAAAAGGTGATAACCTTCTTGCCGCTGCTATATAAGCCCTAGAAAATATTAACCATCATAAGATTAAAAACTACTCAACATTAGAGTACAACAGTTTGAGCATCAATATCTAAAGAAGAGGTGACAACAACTCAACTGAGGATGGAAGAATCAAGAGGAGTAAAGCCTAAATATGGTGGCTCACACTTTTGATGCACGAATAACAGGTGTCCTGCCATTTCCATATCACTATCCATATCGACTTTATCAAGTATCATCCACGACAAGGAAAAATGAGGAAGAGATTCTTCCCTAAAATAATCAACTTTACTCAACATAGATTCTTCCTTAAGGTCATGAAAATTAGCACAAAAAGAATCAGTTGTTCTTCACAGAGGTTCTCCCTTAAACACATAAAAAATTATCTCAAACTAATCAAATGTACTGAACAAAGAATTTTTCTTAAATTCATGAAATTTTAGCTTAAAATAATCAGTTGACTCGACAAACATTCTTCACTTAATTCATGAAAAAATCTCTCAAAGTAATCAACTATACTCAATAAGGCTTATTCCCTAAATCCATGAATATTATCTCAAATTAATCTGTACTACGAAGATTCTTTCTTAAAAGTTGACTTAGTATAACCTACAAGCAAGTAACAAAATTTTCCATACTTCCTAGAATATTCTTCTAATTTCTCAACTCATTGTATAAAGTTCCCATTGGTTCCTCCATTGCTAGTAAAAATCCTCCATTGCTTACAACTTCACCAAAAATCCTTTAATTTTTCCATTTCGTGTAAGAATTCCTGAGAAAAATTGCAAAATGCAGAAGCATAGGGGAAAAATTAAAGAAAATTCCCACAATTTAGCAAAGAAAAATTGAAGTACTTGTGTTCAAGAGAGGTTGGCGCTTAGCAACGGTCATGCAAGAGGCCCATGACTCGGCATCCATAATAATTACAAAGGAATTTCAAGCAACAATGAATTTTTCTAATATAAATCCCCTGTATTTCTTAGCACTCTGAAAATGAATGACCAAGTTTGATATTCTCTGCAAGTGTTCTTCGTGGATCATATCGACCCCTGTGATAATGAACAAAATTGTATAAAACAAAACTCACAATTAAATTTCCATCACAAAAGTAGGATACAATGTACACTAAAATACCAGAAAGCAAACATGAGCCATACTCTCCTTTCAAGTGAAGAGTATATAAGGAAATGTTAATTAGGTATGGAAATAAAAGCAGGAAAAGAAAGTTGATAACACTATATATAGTTCAAGCTTAAATAAAAAACTACTAATTAAAAACAAGTAATGTAAAACAAAAATTATCTAAGAGCAAGCAAACAAAATCACAGTAAAAATAGATTAATCCTTTTTGACCAATTCAAGTTCCTAAATAGGAGAAAAATTAAGTACACTAGGATATTTGTACAAGTCAATATAGGAGTTTAAAGAGGTTTCAAATTTCTCCATCCTCCAATGTATCATTATGGTTTAAAACTCCAAAAAAGAAAATGTACCTCATACTTTTGATCCAAGACCTAGAACTGAAGAGCACATAACAACTTTAAAAGTGAAAAGTCGAAAGAAAGGACACACAAAAGCTTTAGTTTCAAAAAAAGAAGAGATTAATGAATCCCCCAATAAGCACAACGTTCCAACTACATATCTCTTCTATAGAAAAACATTGATAAAAATCCTTTTCTTCTATACAGGACACCTTCTGTGCATCCCACTAGGTTGATGCAATTCCATGAGATGTATCTCTAGAATTCATGACATTCACAAAATCATATTCATGGTAGGACCTCATATGAATCTACCTTCAAATTGAATGATAATAGCAATAGTGACATGCAGGACAATCGTCCATGCATTTAGAGATGTTGTTATGCCCACCTTTGCAATGTTGACAATTTGTTGCTCCATCACTTCATGAATAACAGTATGGCCTGTCTCGTCCATAACACCTGATTCATCACATACAAGATGTGCTCGTGCTCCCTTGGGATATATGTTAATGACTTTATAACCTGCCTTAAAGTCGTAGATATTGAAGGACCATCCAGTTTCAAGCTAATAAAGCTATGTAATCTAGGACCTCCTCATAACTTGATCATCTCATAAAGGGATTTTGTGGATGTACTATACCTTCTCCCTACTTTTGCATGCATCAAGTCATGAAAGATATCCTTGACAAATTCCCAAATTGCATCTTTACCTTGTAATTTTCCTTGCTTATGTGCCTCACACACATCCTTGCAAAACCTAAAGACATCCTTCCTTTTTGCTGATTCAAACAACTTTTCCTTTAGGGATCCCATTCTAATAGAGAGTGTAGAAACCTTTGTCCTCTCCCACCAAAGAGCTCGCATTGTTGATCTATGGTTAGCATTTGTAACCCTTGCAACATTCTTCAGTTCATTTTGAGTCAAATAGTCCAATCTTCTACCTTTTCTTGTATCTCGTTCACTTCTTGTATTGGTGCACTTTGATTCACGATATAATTGCATTTTGAAGTTACCACATTTTGGAACCAACTTACAAAATCTACATGTTAATGAATCAAATGGGATCCCTATTTCAAAAGCCCTCTAGCAATTAATATACATATATGTACCATCAATACGACATTCACTACCCTCATACATAGCATGATCTTGGTATGCTTCTTTATGGCCCATAATTTTCCACCCCTTTGATCATCCATTATAGCCTTTGTTTCCAATCTCTTCCCATTTCTATCAATATAAGGATACCAATGCCCCCAACATTGTAGTAATGAGGGAGATAATTGAGTTATAATAAGATGACAACACAATAAAAAACAAATAAATTTGAAGTAAGATAAAGAAAATAATATACAAATTCATATTTAAGTTTAGTCTAAGCTATTAATTAACACACCTGAAGTAGAAGGATTTGCACTTGTAGAAGCCTTATGTAATACTGAAGGTAATGATGGGACCAAGTCACACTTTGTTGGCACTTATCATTAGTAGGCTTTTGGGGTCTACCAACTGTGCCACTCCTCAACCCAATCTCCTCATGTGAAGCCTCATTTGTTGTAGTAGTAGTAGCGTGCTTCTTTAATTTCATGTGTTCATTTAGAGAACTGACAATATTACCACTTGTCAACATGAAACAAAACCATTTATTGCATCATGTGCATTCCACTCTCACGTTTTTCATGTCCTTATAGTTTGCAAGTGTTTCTTCCACCACCTTGAACAAATTAGGCTCCTGTGTCTTGTTGAAATCATCTAGAAGTTTGATTGATTGATAAATATGAAATTGATCTCCAATCATCACTGTTTGTTGTACTTCGTTACATGAAGGAATTTCACTACCACTTGTCATTGAAAGACGTTGTTGATGGGCCCCTGTTTTCATATGATGGTTTTTGAAGTTGTGCGGTGTTCACGCTGCCAAGATACATCACCTCTTCCATAATCAATGCCACAAATTTCACAATGGATCTTTATTTTAGATTCTCCCTTTTCTTAATATACTTTGAGAGTAATTTTCTCTTTAAGTATGGGGGTTTACGTAGTGAATTATATTAGATATCATTTTTGGGATTCAACTGCATTAAGTAAGTCATTCACGTAGGACCATTTCCATGAGAGGTAGTCGTAACTGACTAATTTCTCATGATTTTTGAATAGTTCACTTAGCAGTCATTGTGTCGGATGATGCTCACAGCAGTGAAGAAGTGGGATTAAAACTAGTGAAATGAATCACATAGCGTCAATCATCACTTTCGAGGCTTGCACTCGATAACTAGGACTTCCCGAGAGGTCACCCATCCCAGATTGCCTCTGGCTCAAGCACGCTTAACTGTGGAGTTTTCCCACAATCAAGCCTACTTAGCCTGCTACCCCATTTGCAAAACCTTAGCAAGTATTGTGCCTCATGGACCATTCTCAAGTAATTTTCTCTTTGACAAACTCTTCCATTAAAATTTTCACTCTTTTTTTCCCAATATGCCAATACACTAGGATCAACAACTATAGCTTGTTCCACTGACAAAGACATCTTTTCAACTCTTGATTGTTTATGCATAGGTCCCTCCGCATTCACTTCATTGTTTTCAAAGATTAGTATTGTTTCCACTACATTTGAACCCTCTGTTTCCACATCAAATGTGCCTAGTTTCCTCTTAATGCCTAAAAGTGTTGTATAAACTTTCCATTTTTTCTCTTGCTTTGGATTTGAAGTTAATCTATCTTGGATAAAATCAAAAGGATATCCAATAATTTCATCACAGATTTAAGCAAATGTACAATCTTCTCGACACCTGACCATGCCAATGACAAATTTCTCTTCATCGATAGCAATTTTATAAAACAACTCCATCTGTTTTTGCACATAAATAAATGAAAAAGTAAGTAAAATTCCACAAGCATTTTGGTTTATTATAAAACAAAGAGAAAGGAAGAAAGGTATGAAATTTCAACTAAAAGCTACAAAAAAGATGAAGAAATATTCTATCGGGATTAAACATCTTGATTCAAAATGTACTATTCGTGTCCTCAAAGAAAAAGGGTCAAATAAGAAGAATTTCTTCTCCAAACAAGATGACTCCGATGAAGAATAATTCTTGATTACAAAGAAAAAGTCAACTAAAAATACCTTTCTAATCAAAAGGGATAATGATGAATTTGATGAAGAAGATAACTATGCTGGAAACAGTGAAGTATTGTTCATGGAATTTACAAATGATGATGATTCTAAAAAAGAAGATGAAGGAGATGCAGATGAATTACTAATGAGTGTTATTGAAGAAAATGATAAATTAAGGAAGAAGGTCATTTCTCTCAAAATAGAAAAGGAAGAAGCAAAAAGGAAGGAAGAACTTTTGAACAACAGGCTAAAAGAAAGAGAAGAGATATGCGAGAAACATGAAGTTGAAATTGTCTCTCTAAAGAAAAAGTTGAATCAAGTTAATAAGAGTTGGCAAAGCTCTCAAACTCTTGATAACATCCTTAATACTCAAAGACCACAACATGATAAGATTGGAATTGGTTTCAAAGGTGAATCATCAAGTTCAAAGAAGAATGCCAATGAAGAAATCTAAAGAAGCTATGCTGGCATCCTTTGCAATCATCCAAAAGAGGAGAAGTCGTCCCACCAAGAACAAAGATCCACTTACAACAACCCAAGGAATGAAGGAAATCTATCTCCAGGAAAGAATGTTACATCAAGTCAAGGCTATTCTAACATATATCAAACTGTCTTTCTTGATTGTTGTTCCTATTGTAAAAAAAATTGTCATCAAGCTAAGCATTGCAAGGCTTACAAGGATGATAGCTCAAGGAGATATAGGGCCAATTATCAAAGCAATCCACTTAGCTCAAAAGAACAAGGTCAAATAAAGACCTATAATTCATTTGATCCTTTGGCAAAGCATGGCCTGGCATGTTCAAAATGCAATGATTTTGGCCATGATGCACAAAATTGTCCATTGATATAAAAAAGGGAAGAGTCAAAGAAGGAGGAACACACTATAGATAAATGTGGCCTAACTTTGTGTGCACAAAGTGATGAAAATCATTGGTTTGTGGATAGTGGATGTTCAAGACACATGACAGGTGACCAGAAGAAGTTTATCTCATTAAACAAAAAGGATGGAAATGTATCCTTGGAAGTGGGTCTGCTAAAATTGTCAGAAAAGGGACGGTTGCTCTTATTAATGGAAAAGGAAAAGCACAAAATCCATTACTGGTAGAAGGACTCAAACAAAATCTTCTAAGCCTTAGCCATAGTTGTGACCAAGGACATAATGTTATCTTTAGTACTAAAGATTGTGAGATAAGAAAATCCTCTTCAGGAGAACTTGTGGGAAAAGGAGTAAGAACACCAGATAACATATACATTTGAGTAAAATTCAAGAAGAAAAATGCTATATGAGTCGAGTAGATGAAAGCTGGTTATGGCGCAAGCGATTGGGACATCTAAAGTTTAACGATTTGGTTAATATCAACAAAACAAGTGCAGTGAGGGACATTCCAAAAATTGTAAAGCTGAAACAGGCTGTGTGTGGCCCATGTCAACATGGAAAGCAAACTAGAACTTGCTTGAAGACTAAGGAATTCTCAACATCAAAACCTTTGGAGATCATACATGCAGATTTATGTGGACCAACCAGAACTCCAGCACTACAAGGTGAAAGGTACTTTGCTATATTTGTAGATGACTATACTAGAATGATCCATGTATTCTTTATAAAGTTTAAATCTGAAGCTTTTGAATGTTCTAAGAATTTCAAAGCTCTTGTGGAAAATGAAAAAGAATAAAAAATCAAGTGTCTTAGAACAGATAGAGGAGGAGAATTTACTTCAAAGGAATTCAATGATTTCAGCGAAATACATGGAATCAAAAGACAAATTTCCATAGCTAGAACTCCTAAACAAAATGAAGTAGTGGAAAGAAGAAACATAATTGTGCAAGAAATGGCAAGAACAATGTTACTAACAATTGATTTGCAAGCCAAGTTTTGGAGAGAAGCAATTAGGGAGGCATTAATACCTTGAATAAAGCCCAACTAAGACCAGATAATGACAAAACTCTGTATGAATTATGGAAAGGAAGACTTGCTTCAATAAAATATTTTAGAATTTTTGGAAGTAAATGCTTTATGAAGATCAATGATGACTCACCAAGCAAGTTTGATTCCCGTGTTGATGAGGGGTATTTCTTGGATATTCTACAAGGAGCAAAGCATACAAATGCTACAACTACAAAAGACAGTAGAAAACATTGATGTGAAGATTGATGAGGCGCTTCCAGAAAAGGAAATTGAAGTAATTGAAGAAGATTCTATTCTTGAAGAATCTGAAGAAGGTACAACAAAGGAAGAAAAGGATCAAGAAAGTCAAAAGGAGCCATCTCAAACTCCATCAAAAGTGAAATTTGATCAAAAACACCATCCGTAAGAACAAATTATTGGGAATGCAGATGATGGAATACAAACTCGAAGAAGGATGACAAATACACCAAGAAAAAGGTGATGTTGCCTTACTATCCATGGTAGAACCATAAAACTATGCTCAAACTAGTAAGGACCCTCATTGGGTGAATTCTGTGGAAGAAGAAATGTTTCAAATTGAAAATAATGAAACATGGGAACTTGTACCTCATCCAAAAGATAAAAATGTTCTTGGAACCAAGTGGGTGTTCAAAAAAAAGTGAATGAAGATGGACAGATCATCAGAAGTAAGGCAAGGCTTGTTTGTACAGGATACTCACAAATTGAAGGAATTGAATTTGAAGAAACTTTTGCCTCGATAGCTCGATTGGAAGCAATAAGGATGTTTTTGGCATTTACTTGTTCAAAAGGGTTCAAAGTTTATCAAATGGATGTGAAATCAACATTTCATAATGGTGATCTCAAGGAAGAAGTTTACATGGAGCAACCAAAAGGATTTGATATAACAGAAAGAAAATATTTCACATGTAAATTAAAAAAGGCGTTATATGGATTGAAATAAGCTCCTAGATCTTGGAACGCAAGATTGGATCATTATATACAACAACAAGGTTTCAAAAAGTGGGTGGAAGGAAGTAATCTCTACATGAAGATAAACAAGGATAAATTGCTAATCACCCTTGTATATGTTGATGATTTGATTTTTTCCCACAACAATGATGAGATGAGTCATGAATTTGCTCAAAACATATCTAAGGAATTTGAGATGTCTATGATTGGAGAATTATCTTACTTTCTTAAACTACAAGCAATTCAAACTAAAGCATGTATATTCATATCCCAAACAAAATATCTTAAAGACATGCTTAAAATATATGGGATGGAAGAATGTGTTGTTATGAGCACGTTGATGACTACAAATTGAAAATCAAGCAAAGATGATGAATCCCCTTCAGTAGATGCAACTCTTTATAGATCAATAATTGGAGCTCTTTTATTCTTAACTGCTTCACGACCCAATATTATGCAAGCAATAGGAATGGTGGCAAGATTTCAATTAGCTCCTAAGGAATCCCATTTGATGGTTGTTAAAATAATTCTCAGGTATTTGAAAGGTACTCCAAATTTTGGCTTAGGTATCCCAAAATCACAACTCTTACGTTGACATCTTACACCGATGGTGATTGGGTTGGAAGCATAGATGATCGAAAAAGTACTAGCGAAAATGCATTCTTCATGGGAGATTGTCTTGTATCTTGGCTTAGCAAAAAACAAAAATCTCTATCTCTCTCCATAACTGAAGCCGAATACATAACCGCTGCAGATTGTTGTACTCAAATATTGTGGATGAAGGAAGCTCTGAAAGATGTCAACATAGAAACTAATCAACGAGTCACTATCTATTGTGACAACACCAGTGCCATCAGTCTTTCAAAGAATCTGGTAATGCACTAGAAGACAAAACATATTCCAATCAAATACCATTTTCTTTGAGAACAAGTTGCAGAACAAAATATCAGATTGGAATACGTTAATACAAAGGAACAAATTGTAGATATTTTCACAAAACCCCTACCATGAGAAGCATTTGAATATCTTCGCCAAAAGATGGGGGTCATTACTCTTGCAACACATTAAGACAACACATTGATAGGGGTAGGAGCACCATGAAAGGGGGGGCAACATGGCAAGAAGTAGCTTGATAGGGGGAGTACTTGGACACCCCATTTTCCATTGATGTCAAAGGGGGAGAAACTGCTGGAAGAAGAGAGAATATTGCCACCAATCACAAAGGGGAACATTGTTGGTCAAAATTGTCATTTATGTCAATATGAGCATTGATGAAGATAAAAATGGCATGGACGATTGTTGAAGGTAACACTTGGAGCTCTAATGAAGAAGTGAAGGCCTAAAGTCTATGAAGGAGCCCTAGACATAAAATACTAAAGGCTACCACAAATAAAATAATGATGAAAGTTTCACAAAAAATAATTTTATTGGTGGTGAAATGACCTTATCTAAGGATGGGATTGGCATAGGCTTGTAAAAGAATTTTTCCTCTTTCCAACGAGCTATTACTTGTCCTCTAATTCCTCATACTCTGAGAGAAAATGATTTTTTATTGATAAAATATTATATCTTTTATGCTAGCTGACCTAAGCAAACATATGTAAGTCGACTCCATAGCCAATTGACGTGTCTCTTTGTCAAATGTCAAATCCTGTATAAATATGAGGTTGAATCATCATTTCAGATCATCCAGTTTGGTGAAGAATATCACAAAGACATAAGCGAAAAAGGTGGTTAGAGTTCACAACTCGTGAACCATAAAGGCCGAGGAGAATAAGGATATTTCTGATTGGGAAAATTCCGTGTTAAAATGATCTTATTGTATACATGGGATTGCATTCATTCTCAAACATGTGGCAACATCCTTTAATCTGTGGAAGGGTTGTTCTAATCACCTGAGGAGGGATAGTCACCTCAAGCCCAGTTTTGTGAGGAATAAACAACTCGGTTCAATGATAAAGTCAAGGGTCTCGGACCTACGGTGACTAACATCTCAGAGACAATTGTAGAAGCTCATTTTGGAGATCAGACCTGAAGTTATGTATCTCATACTTGCTGTTCATTTAGACCTGAACTAGTGAGAGGCTTCCTTTCAAGCTCGGATTGCAGACTTGGAGGCTCAAACCTAATTACAAAAGACTCAAACCTGTTATAGGTTACAAGACCTCAGAACTACCGAATAATGCTTGGGCATATAAGCAATCACCTATTGAAGGCTTATTAAGGCCCAAACTTAACATAAAAGCTTCAGACCCGTGATAAAAATAACACCTCGGAACAATGACATTTGTGAGGCCTTGCTACAATCTTTTGGAGGCTCAAATTAATAGAATAGTCACTTTTCTATTGGATACTCATAACAATGGGCAATGATAGTTGGACAAGGATAAGTATTGATCTAGTCTTGGATCTGTGGAAAGGTGTAGAAGCTCAGACCCTTGATATCTCAGATTTTTGAATTTCAGATCTTGGAGAGTGGACAAATTGGAAGTCTGGAGCAATTGTTGAAGTAAGTCATTTATACATTATGTTTATTGAAAGTTGCAACGGTTGGAGATGTAGGAGTTGAAGCCTTGAGGAAGATGAGGTGGAAGCCCTAGAGTTTGGAGCCTCATAAAGCCCAAGTTGGAGCTTGGCAACAGGTTGGAGCCTTGTGAATTGAAGGGTTAGTGGCCCCAACATTATTGTACTCAAACTATTGTAAAAAGAGGATTGGTGTCCTCATTTGTTCCTAATAAAATTCCTATTATTTATTTTCTGATTGTAATTGTGAAGAATCTTAAATGGCATTAATTATAACAATTGGAAAAAATACTGATTCACCCCCCTCACAGTATTTCAACATGTTAAGAGAAAGAAATCGACAAGTTCCAATCCAAGATTGTAAAGAAGAAAAAAATTGAACAGAGTCAATTTGAGGTACAACCTCTATAACCAAACTTACAAAGACCAATGCACCCAAAGCTTAATAAAACCAAAGAATCATATATTGGAAATTTAGAAACTAAAGCATCAAATGGTAGGTACTCAATGCAAGTAAAAATAAGGGAGCTAGAAAGATGAGTGCCAAGAAAGAGATTAGGAGAATCACCAAGAGAAAATGATGCTTAATGATCACACTCTGATCTAGAACCATAGCATAATGACAAATTCCAAGAACTTAAACCTAGACAAATTGCAAGAACTAAAGCACATCAATATATATCCACTAAAAACACCTTAATGTTGAAGCAGTTAGATCAAATTCCAATATGCCAAATAAAGACCAAGATAAAACCTTACCAAGTAAGGTTCAAGTTGGATGGTCTTGCTTCAAAAGTTGTTGCGAAATTCTTCACTACATAACCTCATTATCCCACCTCTTTGATGATAAATTCCAATGAAGAAATCAATAGATTATGACCATTTTTAATCCAAACATGTTAATGGGAAGGGGCTTTTTCCTTTCAAATCCCATTGTTGTGCTTAAGGTTTGGTGTGGGCGACCTTGAAACCTACAGTGATTAAAGGCAATGATACATGGCTTCATTCCGTATCTTTAGGGACTCAAGAAATTATATAATGAAATCACCCCCATTTTTTTGTAAAGTTCCTTGATGAAGAGAGGCAACATTGTATTAATTGAAGAAGCTTAAGAATTGATTTCTCTCTAGACTTACAAGTACAAGACTTTATATAGGTTGTTGACCTCTCTATTTATTCAAAGAATAATGGTAAAAAAACTATTATCAACAAAAAAATTAATTTCTTTTTGCTTTCAAATCCCATTGCCGTGCTTAAGGTTTGGTATGGGCGACATTGAAACCCATAGTGATTAAAAGCAATGATACACGGCTTCATTCCGTAACTTTAGGGACTCAAGAAATTATATAATGAAATCACCCCCATTTTTTGTAAAGTTCCTTGATGAAGAGAGGCAACATTGTATTAATTGAAGAAGCTTAAGAATTGATTTCTCTCTAGACTTACAAGTACAAGACTTTATATAGGTTGTTAACCTCTCTATTTATTCAAACAATAATGGTAAAAAAATTATTATCAACTAGAAAATTAATTTCATATCCATCAAATTGATAATAACACTTAATTTCTTATGATAGTAATAAATTTGACACAATTTATTTAATAGGAGAAAATGCTAAAAAAAAGCATAACCCTCATCTCAACTTAATTATTTGTAAAAATTCCTAACAAAGATTATTTTAAATTTTCTCTTGAAATAATATAATTCCCTTAATTTTAAATATTATGTAACCTATACAAGAAATTGAATAACTATCATATAACCTATACAAGAAACTGAATAACTGAACATTATCTAGACCATAACAATGATTAAATCAGATTCAAGATTCAAGTAATACCTAAGCTTAAATTCCATGCATAAACCAATGGCACCTCTTTTACAATCTTCTTCTTCTTTTTTTTTTTTTTTTTTTTTTTTTTTTTTTTTTTTTTTTCCTTTGAAAACATGCAAAAGCTATTCACATTATTGTTGACGTGGCATAATGGTGTAAAAGAGAAAACGAGAAAAGGCCACCTAACGGGAAAAACATACAACCAGTTTTTAGATAAGCACAGTCCATCTCCAAGCCCTCCGACAGCTCTTCGTGTTTGAAAATCTATCCATGCACATCTGCGGACTATTAACCCGAGCGGACTGTTATTCGAGCGGACTTGCAAGCGTTAGTATATTTTCTAACATCTTTGTCTCTTTCAAAAGCATACTGAGACTCCTGGAAGCCGAGACTGAGACCATGAATAACTTTTCCTAAATTTGAGTGCCCCTGAATTTGCCGGCCATGGAAGCTTTGAACCGAACTGTAAATTTCACATCTGTAAGATGCGGAAATGATCCTATTTGTTCGTATGGGAAAAATCCAGGGAGATGCCTGGGCTATCGCAGTGGCTGTAGCTTATTTGCCACGCATTTACATGCCTTATCAATGTCGACGTTAAGCAGGAGGTCGGATAAGCGCAAAAGATATTTAGTAATTGCAGCTTTTGAGCGAATCAGTGGAGCTCCCAGGCGCCGGAACGCGCTGCGACCTAAATTCATCGAGCAAATTAAGGTAAGAGAACCCAGTTCAATTACTGAAAATAACATTAATCTTATTGGCCATGAGAATTCAGTGGAAGAAAAATTGATTGAGGGTTTGGAAAATAAGTCCGGTGAGAGCTTAGAAAATAACCCCAGCGAAGGATTGGAAGAAGGTGGCGGTGGCAGGTTGGGAGAAAATGTATATATTAATGTAGAAAAAGAGGGATTTAGAGATACAGGGCAGAGGATATGGGATAAACTTGAAAACTTGAGTTTACAACTCCGGAAAGATAGAGACACCTGGGGCGCTGGAATGGACCCCATTTTTACCTTGTATGAAAATGCTAGTGGAGGTATCGAAAGGGTGTCTATAGATGAGAATGCCATTCTCGAAAGATGTGGCATTCCGCGGACGCAGGTTGAGTTTGCTGATAAAGATGCCATGTCACTGGTTAACATGAGGACAGCGCGTGCTAGGTTGCTTGCAAAAGAGATAGAGAATGGGATATCTATGCCTCCGAGGAATAGTAATGTGTTTAGATTTGTGAAGCCTGGTAAGACACAGCTGCAAAAGTGGGGAGAAGGGTTTGGGTCTGTAATGGGTCAGGTTGGCGGTGTTGTGCTTCGTGTTCCGACCTTTGTTAAGTTTTCGGTTGTCGGGTTCATTGTCTTGTATGGCTGTTGCTTCTTTTGGGCAGCACGGAAGAATCTGTTTAGTGACGTGCCATTGAAACAGAAGGAATTTGAAGAAGAGAAGAAGAGGAAGATGGTGATGAGAAAGATTAAGTTGAGGATGGAGAAAGAAAAGATGGATAAGGAATTTGCTAGAAACCAGTGGAAGGCTTCGGATTCGAAGTCACCTAAGGGTATTGTATCCAAAGATGAGGCTGAATTGCGGAAGGAAACTGTCTCTATGGAGTTGTATATGAGGAATCTTGACATAAATGAAGGTGAACAACAGAAAAGGGTCTTGGCCACTATGACCTCTAGGGGGAAGCTTCCGATGGATGATACTGAGTTTGATAAGAAGATTATGAAAATCAGGTCCATGGCGAGGGAGGCTCGCAAGACAGAGCATCAAAATGCTCAAAATTTAAGTATGTCTGAAATAAATGCAGGTAATAGTCCAGATGAAGCCAAAGATTTGAATGCAGCAGCATCTGTTGTTGACGCAGATATAAATGGGAAGGGGGAATCAGGACCTGTAGATAACTCTGCATTGGCTGGGGTTCTCGTAGAGAATGACAAGGCAGTTAAAACAGCAGCAGACTTTACAATCACAGAGGGCCAGAAATTAGATGTGCAGAACCATATCGTGTATGGGGGATTGAATTTAAAGAATTCTTCCCATCTAAATACGTTGGCAAGCATGAATGAAGCTAATTCAAATGCAAATGATGATAAAGAAGTCGATGCAGCAGCCTCTCTTGCGGATTCAAGCAGAACTTGCGAAAGAATGGAAGCAACGCCTATTGATATACCCACATTGACCGGAACTCTCCCGAACTCAAAGGGCGAACAAGACAAAAAGACAGCTAGAGCAACTACAATAGAAAAGGACTTACGTTTTTCAAATGGTACTGAAGAAAACACATTTGTTCGAAATATCAGAGACACGAATGCAAGTGAGCACTTACAGCTCGATATGTTACAAGATACACATAATTCCTCTACAGTTGCCGAAAGTGCTGGAACTGAAGGGGATACTATGGTACGGGAACCAAAAGCATTGGACAATAGACCTATAAATAAACCTGAGAGTGTTTTGCGATCTTCTAAAAAAGGGTCACAACGGGCAAGGCCACGAGTCATCACCTCTGTGGAAGAAGCCAGGGCAATATTGGCATCGAAATCGGGCGAACCTTCTAATAATACATCTAGTGATGTTGAGAAATACACAACTATGAGTGCATCAAAGCAAATAATTGAAGGGGACAATAATGATGGAAAAGTGGAGGTTGGTGATACTCTTAGGCCACCTAATGACAATTCCTTTTCAGTAGAGTCATCCACCGCAAATAAAAGCATGGCAGCAACAGCAAGAGAGTCGAGTATTACTGTTAGGCCTATGGATGAAAACTATGAAAAGTTTAGACCAGCCTTTCGAACGGTTAATACAAAAAAATGGGTTGCAGATGAGTCAAAATCTACGTGGCAGGATAATGCATATCTTAGTGATACGTGCCTTGCAGAATTTGCTGAGGAAAAAGCACATGTGGCAAGTCACGGAACAGATAGTGATGAAAGTGAAGGCGAGGAAACGCAGATTGAAGCTCAAAATGGCATAGATAAAAAGGAGAATAGTCTGTCTGTAGAGGAGGCAGAAGAATTTGACTGGACCAAGGATGATGTATTGCGAGAAATTGTCTTGAAGGTTCGGGCTAATGAAGAAGTTGGAAAGGAACCATTCGACAGTCTGACCTCCGAGGAAGAAGGTATTTTCTTTAAAAGAATTGAAGATAGAATAGAACGAGAAGGGGAAAGGTTGAATAAATGGATCAGCGAGAGAGTTGAGAATCTGGAGTATGGCAAAGGTAACTCTTTGTTTTCTTATATTTGAAGTACCTAGAACATTGCTTGAGCATGCTCCCAAATGTTCAATCCTAAAAGGATTTTAGACAGGCCCATCTCTTTCACTTAGATGCATTCTGTTATTGTGCCTTTGACAAGTATTTTAAGCACGAGACTCTCTGTCTTTAGTACTGGTAAAATGTTTTTATATGGTATTTCAAGGCTGAAATTTATATCATCATCCTTAGTCCCGGAAGTCAACCATATATTATTCATAATAACGAAAATGATTAATAACTTGTTTATTAACTTAGGATTGACTGAGATTACTATTGCTAACATCTGGTATCAGTTTCTATTGATGACATTCCTTAGTTTCTTATAAGCTGGGCACCTTTAAAATCTACAAAGCAGAATTTTCTAACATTATTAGGATATTAGCACACCAGATGGGCAATCATAGACGTTCTGAGGTTTTAAAAGTCTAAGAATCTCAGGTGCAGGTCTGCAACTCTTGATGTCATGGCATCCAACATGTATAATTCTTTGATTTTTGGGATATACGAAACCCTTGAATTTTTTGAATGGCTTGTGACTTTTTGATAGAGTCAACTTTTCCCTTTAGTCTGCGACTAAGTAGGACTGAATCTTCTCACCAGCATTGCCTTTTTCCTTTTTTATGGTTGGCTCCAGTAATTGTGCGATACCAGTTTTCTAGAAGTAAAACTCAGTCCACTGCATCGTTATTGGAAGGAATCCTTTTTGCTTCTTTGGCATTGCGATCATTAAAGGTAATTTTGATATCCAAGTTCATGTTGATGAGGCTGTCATCTAGGTTTATTAAGCTAGGTTCTTTTTTTTCTTTCTGAGTCTGAACTCGCCCACGAGACAGCAAGAGGGAGGTTCCGGGTCAACCTCCTCTCTCTTAGCCCGATGCGGGACAAGCGGGTCAACCTTCCATTACTTATTGGGGTGGGGGCTATGTCTTTAGGCTTACGCTCCTTGCCCGATGCGGCTATCGTTGGCCTCTATGGTAGAATCCAGTCGGGAGAGCCTGAGAGCGGTGGTTTACCCTGTGGCGGATGTCAGTTAGAAAATGTAACAGGTTTGAAATAGAAAGATTGGTGATTTGGAGGAAATTGTGGATTTCACATTTAATTTATCTTATTTGACAGGAAATGGGAGGCTGTCGTGTGGTGCTGAGAATAGTTAGAAGTTAGAACAAGAAGGTTCTTGTTGGTGAGGAGAGTAAAAGGTTAAGGCCAAACCAGTTTGAAGGTCTTTTTGCTTGTAGACATTTTACCAGTGGAGTTGGAATTGGATCTCTCTCTCATTCTCTTCATAGGATTACTGCCATGATTAAATTGCATTTGTTATGGATATCATCAACCATACAAATGCAAATGGTAACATTTCCATTGACAATTACACAGAAGATCTTAACAGAAGAAATATTAATGACTGTAGGATCATAAAGAGACAACCAACCAGGAGACACAAATATTTACCCTTGGAAAACCTACTTAGGGGAAAAACCCAGCAGCCTTTTTCTTAGAGAAATCATTCAATTCAACAAGAGATACAATCTGGTTTTTCCAAACAAAAACAAGGTCAAACTGACCATAACCAAACCCAGGGCTGACCTGGTCAAACAGAGATAAGTAGCCTCAGAAATTTAGGTCAATTCTGTTACAAAACTTTCGGCCTTCCTCAGAGATCTCGATCTGCCTCAGGAGTACTTGGTCTGCCTAGAGATTCGGCCTTTCGCCTCAGAGAAAAGATCTTCCTCAGGGATTTGGCCTTTTTCCCCAGGGATTCGGTCTTCTGTCTCAGCGAAAAGGGTCTGCCCCAGGGATTTGGCCTTTTGCCTTAGGAATTTGGCCTTTTGCTTCAGAGAAAATGTCTGCCTCAGGGATTCAGCCTTCTGCTGCAGGGAAAAAGTCTACCCGTAAACTCAGTCTGCCCAGAAGATGAATCTCGGTCTGCTGCTTTAGAAACCTCCCACATGTGTACATAAGATCAGAAGAGCTCCGAATTAGTGGCCCAGAATTCATCTTACTAGTGGCCCAGAATTAATCTTACTGTGGATGAACAGAACAATAAGTGATCTGAAAATCACTTTCTGATTGATGAAGTCTAATGAGTATATATAGTGATTGGATTAACCCGAAGTGGTGTGTCCGAAAAATTAGGCCAACTTGATCTTTTGGAGGGCCGACCTGAAAATCTTGGAGGCAAAAATTTAAATTTAGAAATTCAAAATTCCCACTTTTTGAAGAACATGTCTTGTATTAATTATTACATATATTTGAAGGTCTAAAGTATTAATTATGAAGACTGACCATAGCTACAAAATTCAACAGGTTTGACAATGGTGTACTTGTTAATGCATTTATTACTTGGGGATGTTATTGACATATATGAGAAATATGAATTTGGGGTTGGAAGTTAATAATGTTATTCTAATATTCATCGTGTCTATTCTTTTTTGGTAGTAACAGATAAGTTATTGTTAAATTTTTTGGTATGTTCTATGCTTAAGACCAATTTATTTCAATTTGTTAGCTAGCCCAATATCAATATCCAGTTTAGCAATCACATCAGCATGATAGTAAAATACAGATAGAAGATCAACATAAACAGTGGAAGACAAGCCAAGACAAGAGTACACAAGATGTGGCACTAGCCAGGGACAAATCCCAATGTGGGGAAACCCTTGATCAATTCTTCTTATATTCTTCAATAGTTCAGCAGAGAGAGAGTACAAAATTTATATATCTGATAATTTATGACAGCAGCATTAAAGGCCTAACCAGAAAAGTCAATGCTGGTCAAACAGGGCAGAATTCTTCCTTCAAGCAGCTCGGTCAAACCCAGTCAACTTCGGCCTCCAACAGCAAACCCAAACAGTCCAAAACAGATCCGAAAAGTCCAGTCAAATGCTGGCCAACAAAGTCAAACTGCAACCAGCAACTAGGGCAGTCAATGCTGGTCAAACCAGAGGTCATATCACCTCGGTTTCTATGCCAAAGTCTCCTGCCAGCCAAGGAGAAGCAGCCACACCCAAAGCGCAGTCAAAGAGAGGTCAATGCAGCCCAAAACAACACCTCTGCACTTTGGTCAAACCTAGTCAACACAGCTAAACAAAAAAATCCTTCTTCCTTCGCACGTGTGAGAGAAAGCTGCCAGATTTGCACACCCAATCAAGTGAGGAGAGAGAGATGAGTGAAGATGAGATGATGGAATAATCAACATGTACAGAATTTCACTCAGAAGTATAGAACTGAGAAATATTTACAGATGTTCCTGAACAAGTGTCCGACCAGAGAGAGAGGTTCCTTGACCCTTTGTTTCTCTCTGGCTTGCCTAATGTCAATTTCTCTGGCCTCTAGAATTGCCTGTGCAATGCCTGTGTCACTCAGGCCAGCATTGCCTCTCCCATCATCAATCTGCTTAGTGTTGTTCCTTCTGTTGCTCTGTGTCTTCGTCCCTGTCTCGCTGGCTGATGCTGAACCCTTTCTGTCTCTCCTCCACTTGCAACTCTTCCTTTGAATCAATTTTCTCTTGCCGAACTTCGACTAGTGAGACAATCGATTTCTCTTGGGCAACTGAGTATTTGCTTGGTGCGTCTTCCAAATGACCCTCAAGTCCTTTCTTATATCTTCCTGTTGAGCAATCAACGACCTAGATTAAAACATAATCTAAGGCTCATATCGTTTTGACTTGATCCATGGCTTTTTCTAGAAGTTTCACCCCTGATTAGATTAATACCTATCAATATTTTAATTTTCCTAAATTTAGACTTAGGAACTCCATTAGAAATATTAATTATTTTAATAAAATCACTTATGGGTGGAATTTCCCAAAACGATTTCTGGTTCATTGGAATACCTGTGCCCAAGCCACCCTGCAAAATTAGAGGCTTAGAGCACATTTGATGCTACCCCAAATCAACAATGCAGGGGTAGAGCAGAAGTAGCCAGGGATCTCGCAGTTCAGTTGGGATTTGCAGTGTAGAGTGAGGTAATCTCACCACTTTCGTCTACTAAGTGATTTTCTCTGTAATTGGATTGCCGGGAGGTCATCCAGTAGTTGTATTCAAAAATACTTCAACTTAATAATAAAACCCTCAGATGTTGTGCATTGGTCTTCCTTCATTGGGTTTGTCCGAGGACATTTGTCCAAAAACAATTGTGTCACTTGTGTATCTTTTCTCTATTGTTCAGTTTCTTGTTTCAACATATAATTTAATTGGTGTAGGTTGCAGTGTATATATTTCGATGTTTGCCGTAAGAAACTACAAATAACTTGTTCATGTAAATCTAACAAGTAGAAGAAATATCATCAATGCTGCAGTAGGGATACCCGGGTTTAAGGAATTTTCACATGGTATCAGAGCTAGTGCAAGTGAAGCAAGAAGAACAGTGCCAAAGATCCCATTGCTAAGAAGAGAGAGGTCGAAAAAGCTGCAGGAGGCAGCAGTTCGAATCCCCAGAGGGGTTTGCGCAGTCCAAGCCGGGAGGGCTGAATTTTGTGGTAGTTTCTCTCTGAGTGAGTCAACAGAGATAAGGGCTTCCAGATCGAAATTTTGCCGTGGTAGAGGGAGCAACGTTGAAGCCTAAACGTGAGGAAGAGCTGGTGGGACGCAGTTTTTCTGCAGGCTATTTTGCTGGGCAGAAAGACGTCAGAAGAGAAGAGAAGCACAGTGAGGGAATTTTTCCTTAGAAGACTTCCTGCCAAGAAGTTCATTCTCTTATTGGCTGAGCAATAATAGTAACAACACATAGGAGCAGTTCGACAGTTTTTTGTGGCAAAGATGGAAACCAGTGGGTTGAGTGATCAGGATAGATTGGACGAAGCATCCAATTATGTCGTCTAGAAGGCTAGAATGTCATTCATTCTAGATGAGCATGCCCTCAAGACAGATGTCGACAGCATGGTCTTTGTGCCTGTAGATGCAGATTCGCTGAAGAAGTACAAGGCAGAAATGGAAAAGGCAAAGAGAATGATCCTTGATGGAGTGAAGGATAATGTAGTCTATCACATCGCTAGCAGAGGGATTGCTAAGGAGATGTGGGATGCGTTGTCTACACTATATCAGGGATCTTCCAAGCAGTAGAAGATGGACTTAGAGCAGAAGCTGAGATTTGCTCAAATGCAGAAGGGGGAGCGTGTGGATCTGTTCCTCACTAAGCTTCGGGAGACCCGAGATGAGTTATTAGCTGTGGGGTCTACATTGCAAGATTCCGAGTTGGGTAGACTGGCCCTCAATTCTATCTTAGATGAGTGGCAAGTCTTTGTCCAGAGTATCCTAGGCAGGGCGATTTTGCCGAATTGGGATGAGATGTGGGTAGCTCTTAAGCAAGAGGAGCTGAGGAGAGGTCTAGTCAATTGTAAGCTTGACAAAAGCAACAATAGTGGGTCGAAGCCCAAGGAGTAGGAGGAAACTACAGCCCTTGCATCGAAGAGGCAGCACGAGTAACGGAGGCGGAAGAAGGACATCTCGAAGGTAAAGTGCTTCAGGTGTAGTGAGATGGGTCACTACGCAACACAATGTCCTCTTAGAAAGAAGGACAAAGATGAGAAGCACGATCCGAAGGCTGCACCTGTGAAGATCGAGGAGGAGGAGTTCGCCATGACAACCTAGATACCTCTGAGAGGGAGGTGGGCTGATGTAGAGCTGTAGTTCAAAAGAGCTACAAATGGGCAGGATCCTTGAGGAACCCACGTCTTGGATAAATTCCTTACTACGGGAGCCAAGATCAAAGGTAGGAGGATGGACTAGTGTCAGATGGTGCTGAGAAGTGTCAGAGAGACAGTTGCAGTGGTTGGCTAGAAGCGCCAATGATTGAACATTGCAGAGCAGAGTTGGCAGCAGTGCAGATGGGACATAGCAGAGGTTAGCAACATTGCATTAGATTTAGAGGGTCAACGCAGAGACTAGCAACAGTCAGGGTCCAACATTCACGTGGTATCACACTGAACACAGGTAGTTTAGTAATTTGGGATGTTTTTTCGTTGTTGATGCAATAACAACAACAGTTTGAAGGGCAGGGGCAGTTGGTAGTGCTAGTGCCAACAACAACACAGATGCAGAAATTCAGAGGGAGTTGCAGTACGGATGCAGTGTTGATAGTGGCAGGGGTAACAATAGTACAGATGCAACATTTGCATAGTGGTTGGTGGACAACTTGTTAGACATCAACAGCGCAGAGGGAGATGTTACAAAACAAAGTGATGCTTCAGCAGGTTTCATTGCTAGAGGACATTCCTTGCTAAGAGAGAATGTTGATTTATAGTAGCATTGGATGTGCTCTAAGCCTCAAATTTTGCAGGTAGGCTTGGGCACATGTATTCCAAAGAACTTAGAAAGCGTTTTGGGAAATTCCACGCGGAGACAGTTTTATTAAAATAATTAATTATTTTTAATGAGACACTAAGTCTAAACTTAGGAAATTAGAATAATTAATGGGTATTAAGCTAACTGTGAGTGTAACTTCTAGAAGAAGACGAGGATCAAGCATAAATGATCTTCCATTGATTAGCTTCTAATCTGGGTTGTTGAATATCAACAGGGAGATTATTTAAGGAGGCTTCAGGGTCATTGGGAAGACACACAATGGGTTCAAAAGTTCGATTTTCTAAAGTAGAGTAGCTGTAGGGAGAATATCGATAGTGAGCTTGTGCAGTGAGGGGCAGACGAAGTTTTGGCTGGAGGATCTTCTCCGGAGCCAAGAATACTTAGCATAGAGGCAGAGAGACACACAAAGGAGGCAGCGCAGAGGGCAGAGAGGGTGACACAGAGCCAGGAAGAGCTCACGCAGAGCAGCGCAAAGGAACGAATTTGCTGAGGGCGCTGACGTTTCTGAGTCGGCAAGGCAGGAAAAGGCTTTTGAAGGCAGATCGATTCTCAGTTGAGTTGATGTAGTGACTTAGAGGCTGACGCAGGGCCCACGCAGGGGTAGCGTAGAAGTAGCCGGGGAACTCGCAGTTCAGTTGCTAGATCAGCCGAGATTTGCAGTGTAGAGTGAGGTAATATGACTAGTTTCTTCTGCTAAGTGATTCTCTGTAATTGGATTGTCGGGAGGGCATCTAGTAGTTGTATTTAGAAATACTTTAGCTTAATAATAAAACCTTCAGATCTGCTGCACCGGTTTTCCCACATTGGGGTTTTTTCGGGGACATTTGTCCAAAAACAACTGTCACTTGTGTATCTTTCTCTATTGTTCAGTTTCTTGTTTCGGCATATAATTTAATTGGTGTAGGCTACAATATGTATTTCGATGTTTGCCGTAGGAAATTGCAAATAACTTGTTCATGTAAATCTAACAAGTGGGAGAAATATCATTAGTGTTGCATTAGGGATTTTCGGGTTTAAGGAATTTTCACAAATTTCAGTGGTAGAAATTAGTTGTGGGGTGAGAAAATTGTCACAATAATTTTGCCAGTATTTTCCTCAGATTAGATTGCTAGTAGAGCATCTAAATTATTGTACTTAGAATCGTTGTTGAAGAACAATAATAAAACCCTCATCTGCTGCATTGGTTTTCCCGCATTGAGTTTTTCCAGGGACAATTGGTCAAAAATAACTGTGTCAAAATTCTTGTGTGTGCTAGAATTTCTCAGTTTCTAGTATTTCATTTTCCGTAGTATTTTATGGTGAAAATTGCAGTTGTGATTTTATTCATTGTTTGCTGTAGAAAATAAACTGCATAATTTAATTTACAGGGAGGAGAATAATTTCCAGTTGTTGCAATAGATGAAATTTTCACAAGGTATCAGAGCTAGTTTAGCAAATTGGTAGCTTAGATCGAAGAAGCAGGAATTTCGTTGTTCAAAGGGAGCAATAGTAGAAAATTTGTAGAGGTTGCGCAGATTACCTAGCTAGTTAGTATGGATTGCTTGGGAAATTCGATTTTCAGTTGCAGGTGGCAGAAAAAGATCGATTTCAAGAGATTAGTAATTCTTGCAGGCATGGAGCAGCAGTAGAGTTATTTTCGAGAGTAGATTATTGAGTTTGTAGCAGTTTGCAATAGCAGAATTAGTGCCGAGGGGAAGAGGTATAGCACATAGTATGGCCATGGATTGATTTGATATTCAAGGAGCTTCGGAGCTGTCTTCCAGATTGGTGGAAGAATTTGCTTGCTTATCAGGTTGACCTTCACAGGGTGTTTGGTATACAGACAATGGAGCATCAACTCATACAGGAGTTAGAGAATATTTCTCTAGCTACAAGGAGGAGTAGACGGACTTCCATATTACGATGGGAAAAATAACTATGTGTACTCCATTAGGTAGAGGTACCATTGATTTTCAGAGGGAGTCAGCAGTAAACACCAGCGCTACAAATGTACTGCATGTGCCAGGATTGGGTATGAACCTGATTTTAGTATCCCAGTTACAGGATAAGGGATATGATATCCACTTCGTGGGGAAGAGATATGTCTTCCAGATTGGAGGAAGAATTTGCTTGCTATGTGTACTCCATTAGGGAGAAGTACCATCAATTTTTAGAGGGATTCAGGAGTAAACACCAACGCTACAAATGTACTGCATGTGCAAGGATTGGGTATGAAGTTATGAACCTGATTTCAGTATCCCAGTTACAGGATAAGGGATATGATATCCGCTTCGTAGGGAAGGGATATGTCTTCCAGATTGGAGGAAGAATTTGCTTGCTTGTGAGGCTCACCTTCACAGGGTGTCTTGTATATAGACAATGGAGCGTCAACATATATGATAGGAGTTAGAGAATATTTCTCTAACTACAAGTAGGAGTAGATGGACTTCCATATTATGATGGGAAACATAACTATTTGTACTCCATTAGGGAGAGGTACCATCGATTTTCAAAGGGAGTTGGGAGTAAACACCAGCACTACAAATGTATTGCATGTGCTAGGATTGGATATGAACCTGATTTTAGTATCCCAGTTACAGGATAAGGGATATGATATCCACTTCGTAGGGAAGAGAGTGTTTATTAAACACTCAAGCTGGAAGAAGGTAAGACAAATTGGAGTCCGAAGCAACAGATTGTACAGGTTGCAGCTTGACTCTCCAATGGCACTAATAGGTAGTGACAATAGCCATGGGAAGGATTTGAATGAGTTATGGCATAGGAGAATGGGACATCTATACTATGGACTCTAGAGCACTCAAGATGCTCAAGGAAACAATAACAGGGGTTCTAGAACTTGACACGGAACATGATGATGTGTGCAGAGGATGTGTACTTGGGAAGTATGCTAAGGCAACATTCCCAAGAAGTGACAACAAAGCAGATGGCATATTAGGACTTATACATTCAGATATTTGTGGCCCGATGTCGACTAGAGCTCTTAGTGGCGCTGAATACTTTATCACCTTTATTGATGACCATTCCAAGAAAACCTGGATCTACTTCTTGAAGACCAAATATGAGGTCTTCGATCGTTTCAAAGAGTTCAAGGCTCTCATGGAGAATGCAATAGGGAAGAAGATCAAGGTGCTTCGCTTAGGTAATGGTGGAGAATATATTGATAAGGACTTCACCGATTTTTGTGCGAAGGAATGCATCGAAAGAGAATGGACAACCCCGTATAATCCACAGCAGAATGGGGTAGCAAAGCGGAAAAACAGAACCATAGTTGGGGTTGCAAAGGCTATGTTATATGACCAAGATTTGCCCAAGTTTCTATGGGTAGAGGCATGTAACACGACGGTGTGTATTCAGAACAAGACTCCTCATAGAGCATTGGGGAAGAAAACGCCAAAAGGGGTCTTGATCCGGATTTAAACAGGAACGCAACAAATCACAGAGATAACAATAAACATAGGGATGCAACAAAAATAATACTTCATTTCATTAATGTAAAAAACTGAAATATGCTTACAAACAATAATGGAAATAAACCAGCTAGGGCGATGGTAGCTTATCTCTGAGAAGAGATGTGGCAGCTACATGCCTCTGAATTGTGTTGCAGTGAGGCTTGAAGGCCTATTTATTGTTGAGAAACAATGGAAAACCCTAAACATCCAAAAACCTAACCCTAGAAGATGAAACACCAAACTGTGGGCCCCATTTGGGTAAATTGGTACATCAACTTCCCGGGGTTGTAACTTTGGCATATGATGTTGGTTTGACGCGCACAATATCTTGTTAGAAAGATCTATCCAAGAACTACTACTTTGGGTAGAGCAACATCAGTGCATGGACCCATGTTGCTCCCAGTTTTCCCAAAAACTGTCGTTTATGGCCTCAAAATGACTCCGGAAGTTCAGGACCCGAAAAACTGCTAAAAATAGTAAACTGTGCTACAATTAAGGAAACTGAAAAGTTGAAAGAAACAATGCTGGGGGTCCAAGTGGACTTGGCAGGTGGTCACCAATATCCACCTGGATCATTCCTCCCCCCTTAGGAAGCAATGTTCCCCATTGCGTGGAGTTCCTCCATGAGATGAGGAAGCTTTTGCTGAACTTGGTCCCTGGTAAGCCACTTGCCCTGGTGAAGGAGTCGGCCTGCTTTGACAACTCGATACAGTTGGATGTTCTGTTGGCGAGTGTGCTTGATCTGTGTCCATGATCCGATCAATTGTAGCTTGTTCCATGCAATCTGGATTTAACTCTGTGGGTGTGAGCTGTTCTGCAATGTTGGATGTGTCTAGTAATGGTGGAGAGTATATGGTCGAAGGCGGTCCACATTGAACACTGGGTGCAGGTGAAGGAATGGGGGAACGCTGAGCTCAAATGCATTGTCTCCCATAGCGTTGGTAATGGTGTAAGGACCATATCAGAATGGTTTGAGTTTCCGATAGGCTCCGGTAAGGCGTTCCTTTTGTAAATGCAACTAGACTTTGTCGCCCACCTAAAACTTGTGTGGCACTCGATGTTGATCATGTTGCTGCTTGTACTTGGCATTTGATTTCTCTAGAATGTCATGGACCTGCTGGCGAATATGTTGGATGTGCTCAATGAAGTTGGTTGCCTTATCTGTTTTGGACTGGACATGAGCCGAATTTGCGTGAGTAGCTGCAAATGGCATGGCCACATCAATGGGACAAAGTGGCTGGAATCCCAACCCAACCTGAAGAGGGTTGTGGCTAGTCGAGCTGTGAAGAGCCTAGTTGTAGCTGTGCTGAACATAGGGGAGGCTCTCGTCCCATGTGCGTGGTTGCTTTGAGTTATACATGCGCAAAATGTGTACGATCATCTTGTTGACAACCTCTGTTTGGCCATCAGTTTGAGGATGGAAGACTGTGGACTTAGTGAGTTTGGTGTTCAACATCAACCAGAGATTGGACCAAAATGTACTGAGGAACCTGTTGTCCCGATTTGAGATGATAGACTATGGGATTCCAAAGTGTACCCACACTCGTTCAAAGAAGAGTTTAGCGGTGGCTTTTGCTGTGATATTCTTCTTGCAGGCCGCCATAACGGCCATCTTCGAGAATCTGTTGATGACCACAAAAACATAGTCGTTTCCATGCTTAGTGGAAGGAAGTTCTGACATGTAATCCATGGAGATGGATTCCCAAGGTCGACTAGGGGTAGGCAGCGGGGTATAGAGGCCTTGCTTCTTGATGGTTGGTTTGGCAATGGCGCAGGCAGTGCATGATCTGATAAGATGTCGAAGATTCGCCAATAGAAATACTTCTACAGTACTGCCACCGTTTTCTCGACCCCGAAATGCCCAACAGCCCGATTGTAGTGTGCTTCCCAAATCATCTTGGCGCGCTCGCTTGAAGGAACACAAAGGTGACCCAGGTGGCATAACAGGGCATCCTGGAGGTGAAAATCTGGAACATGCTGACCCTCCAAGAGTGTTTGGTATGTGTGGTCAAGTCTTGTCACTTCTCACAAGTCCCGGAATGGGTCCTCCAAGATGCGGGAGAGGGGTAACAGGGACGGTGACAAATTACTGTGTAACAGGGCATGTACCTCGAATTGAGTCATTATGTTGGGGGCATGCAAACTTATCTCCAGCATAGTTTATCTTTGTTTCAAGCTTGTGTAAAAATGAAACCAAACCCCAAGCATATTTTGTTTCTATTTCAAGCTTGTGTAAAAATGAAACCATATTCAATTAGACTCAAGCATCGTTTCTCATTCCAACGTCACCATCTCTTTGGCCAATCATATGCTTTCATTTGGTTGTTTTACCCTTGCGTGAGGAATACCTTAGATGAGTGGTCTTATTAGCTAGCATTTGCATGTTTTAAGGAGTTCCATCATGAACATAATCAATTGCTATCCTTTTATACCACTCGTTCCTCCAGGTGGAGTCATATTTAAGCTATTTTATGACTCTCGAAAAATGAAAAGATTATTGAGTACTTATCGTTTCAAACTCGTAAAAGTAAATGAAATAGTGTATACTCAGTATAAGTTTAACCCTTTTCTGGATTGTGATATACTATTGTACGAAAAAGGAACACCTTAGTCGAACATGGCTAGGAGTTTCTCTCAAATATTGTTTTCCACCTTTTCAAGTTCGAGAGACAAAATATGAAAATGGACTTTGTTACACAGTAATTTGTCACTGTCCCTATTACCCCTCTCCTGCATCTTGGAGGACCCATTCCGGGACTTGTGAGAAGTGACAAGACTTGAAACCACTTGCATTATTCACCTCTAAACATGAGCTTTATATGCCCTTAAGACATCTCCTGCTCATTGCCCTTAAAAACAACCCTTTTTGCATTAGCGCTGGTTCCCTGTGTTATGCCTGTGCCAATGGGGAACATCCTATTGAAAGGGCGCGCCATTAGCACTCTGTCCCAGAGTCGCAATTGCGCCAACCATTTTGGGCAAAGTTTTCAACTAATCAAACCTCCAAAGGTTCTGTCCAACTCATTCACCAAACTGATTCCAAGTTGAGTGAGGATGGTTTGGCTTTGAATCTCCTTGGATGGAAAGTAGTTTGCCACCATTCCATGGAAGTTTCCAAGTGATGAAGCCAAATCCATGATTGTGGGGGATTGACCTTATCTCTTCATTTTCCTCTATAAAAGCTTGTCTCCATGGCTTGAAAAAGCTAGTTCTAGTTCTGATAGTTCTGACTCTTGTGGCAATACTTGTGCTGAAAGGAAGATATCAAAAGATTGGAGTTGCAAGAAGCCTTCTTTGTATCCATAAGGATTTACCTAAGTAAGGAGACTTTGTCACTAAAGAGAGAGAGAGCTTGTCCCTCACCCCTTCAAGCTTTTGCAAGACTT
>APFE031392958.1:0-11629 GCA_000404065.3 Pinus taeda | reverse complement strand
TACTACTAGTGTAACCCTTTATTGTTATTAGTACAACCCCCTTATTATATTGTTGTACCCATGTAGTCCCCATATTGTTACTATTGTGCCCCATAGAAGGCCACTATTGTTATTATTGTGACCTTATATTATTATTGTTATGTCGGCTTTGATTATATTATGACCCCTTGGACTCCTATATATAGAAAAGAGATCTTGTCATTTGTATCATCCAAGAATTGATCAATTGTGTAATGTAAAGGAGGTTGCCCCCTCGAAGAGGCTTATTTCTAAGGTGTTCATCTATCTTTTCTATCTTTTTGTGAGTTGGTTTCATAACATTTGGTATCAGAGCTATGGATTCTAGGGTTTCGCTGCTCCAAACAGGTCATCGTGGCATTTTCGCTATAACTTTTTTCTGCACCATTTCAGACGCTATAAAAACCCGTTTGAGAAGAAATCGTGCTGAACCTCGGGTCCGAATTTCAGAGCTTGTATCACTATATTTTCGAAGATATGATCTGAGGAAGTTAGGGTTTTTGCATGCTCCAGAATTTAAGTTAAAACAGGTCATCGTGGGATTTTCACTATAACTATTTCGCTACGAAGTTTCAGAAGCTAAGAAAAAACCCATTTGAGAAGAACTCGTTCTGAACCTTCGCTTCGAATTTCAGATCTTGTCTCACTATATTTTCGGAGATATAGTCTGAGGAAGTTAGGGTTTTGCAGACCCCCAAATTACATTCCAAACAGGCCACCTTGGGAAAATTGTCATAACTGTCTCTCTGAGTATCAGATTGAAATTTCGTAAGAAGTTACAGGAAGAGGACAAGCTGTAGTTTCTTGTACATATTTTTCAGATCCAAAGGTCAAAACAGAGACACATGGCATTTCATACAAATTCGCGCTTCTGAAAAGGTATATAATCAGGTCATCTTAGGAGATTGTGCATAACTCTTTCTTGTAGAATCCAATTTTGATAAGACTGGTGGCATTGGTAAGGGGACACAGAGGGCTACTGCAGGTCACAATTCCAGATCTGGAAGAGCTGAAATTATAGAGTTAGTCATTTCAAGTTCGAGCTCCTAAAATCAAGAAAAGGCGACATGAGGAAGTTTGATGGCAAGGATCTGGTAAATTGGATACTACAAATGGAGCAATATTTCGATCTACATGAAGTGCAACTATTACAAAAGGTACGTATTGCATCTTCATATTTAGAACCAGATCAATTTTTATGGTATAAAGGGCTTTGTTCTCGTAAACCACTTGTTACGTGGTCAATTTTCACGAAGGAAATGATAGCACATTATGAGGATACAAAGAGAAACTCCTCCTTTAGCCAATTGATAAATCTCAAACAAAAAGGTTTAATGGAAGAGAACATTGAGGACTTTCAAAAATTGAATAGAAGGGTAAATTATATTCCAGAGAAACAACGGATTGATGTTTTCATAGGGACTTTAAAGGATAACGTTCAACATGAGGTTCGTTTTTGGGAACCTGATTCATTGGAGGAGGCATTCGAGTCGGTAAGAAAAATTGAAAGCGAAATTATGGCAACAAGGAAGTCTACCCCTCACGACTATAAAGATGGAAGTGTTGTTTCTCCTAGCCTTCCACAACCTACAAGGGTTACACCACAACAATTGGAAGAAAAAAGAACAAGGGGCTTTGTTACAATTGTGATAACAAATACGTTAAAAGTCATAAGTGTGCTGAGAGGAAATTATTTTACATTGATTGTGGAGAGGAGGAAGAAAAATTCAAAAGAAGAGTATATACACCAGGAACCAACCCCAGAGAAAGAAGAAATGAATCCGACCATATCTTGTAATGCATTGGAAGAAATTACCACTCCTCAAACTATCAAGATAGAAGGACATATCAAGAAGAAAATGGTTCAAGAAGTGAAAGATCGCATCAAGAAAGAAGAAATGAATCCAACCATATATTGTAATGCATTGGCCGGAATTACCACTCCTCAAACTATCAAGATAGAAGGACATATCAAGAAGAAAAATGTTCAAGAAGTGAAAAATCATATCGAGCATCAAGAAATGAATCTGACCATATCTTGTAAAGCCTTGGAAGAAATTACCACTCATCAAATACTAAAGATAGAAGGACATATCAAGAAAAAAAGGTTCAAGAAGTGAAAGATCACATCGAGAAAGAAGAAATGAATCCAACCATATATTGTAATGCATTGGCCGGAATTACCACTCCTCAAACTATCAAGATAGAAGGACATATCAAGAAGAAAAATGTTCAAAAAGTGAAAAATCATATCGAGCATCAAGAAATGAATCTGACCATATCTTGTAAAGCCTTGGAAGAAATTACCACTCCTCAAACTCTAAAGATAGAAGGACATATCAAGAAGAAAAAGGTTCAAGCAGTGAAAGATCACATCGAGCATCAACAACAAGTTCTCCAACTTTTAAAGGATAACGCCACTTTGGTGCAGAATCGAATGAAATAACAGGTAGATCAACATCGCAGTGAAAAATGTTTTGATGTAGGTGATTGGGTAATTTTACGACTACATCTCAAGCAAGCTATTTATGAAAAGGAAATGTTGGCAATACTACATGCACGTAAGAAATGGCGACCTTACCCAATGGGAAGACACTTCAAGGTAAAAATGGATCATAATATTCTTAGATACTTTTTAGAACAAATATTATCTTTAGAAGAACAGAAAAAATGGGTCACAAATATGTCAGATTATGACTTTGACATCATCTATAGAAAAGGGAAGCAAAATTTTGTTGCAGATGCACTCTCAAGAAGGGACGAGGATGTGGAAGCATTGTTTTGTTCTATTTTTATTATCCAACCAGATTGGATAAACGAAGCAAGGGATGAATGGAAGAAGGACGAAGAAGTGTGGCCACTCATTCAAAAGTTGCAGAAGATCTCAATTCAAACAATATTGCCAAAATTTGAAGAGGAAGGAAAAAATCATATTGGAACCTGGAGCAATCACAGAATCAAGAACCCGACAGCTACGAAATTGACCAATTTCAGAGTATCTCATCAAGTAGAAAACTTACCCTCTGAAGATTCCACATGGGAGACAAGAATTTTCTACAGAAGCATCAAGAACTACTCAAGCCTTCAGGACAACACTTTTTGAAGGAGAAGGGCATGTTAGGCCCCTATACTACTAGTGTAACCCTTTATTGTTATTAGTACAACCCCCTTATTATATTGTTGTACCCATGTAGTCCCCATATTGTTACTATTGTGCCCCATAGAAGCCCACTATTGTTATTATTGTGCCCTTATATTATTATTGTTATGTCGACTCTGATTATATTATGATTCCTTAGACTCCTATATATAGAAAGGAGGTCTTGTCATTTGTATCATCCAAGAATTGTTCATTTGTGTAATGTAAAGGAGGTTGCCCCCTCGAAGAGGCTTATTTCGAAGGCGTTCATCTATCTTTTCTATCTTTTTGTGAGTTGGTTTCATAAAATTTCCCCCCTTCAATTGGTCCAGGAGGTCATCAATTCGTGGGATCGGGTAGCTATTACAGACAATGATCTTGTTCAACACCCGATAGTCAATACAGAGTCTCCAAGTCCCATCCTTCTTCTGTACCAACACGATCGGGCTCCCACAAGGCGATGAACTCGGACGGATGTGACCTTTCTGTAGCAGCTCCTAAATCTGCCTGTTGATTTCATCGTTCTCCAGAACAGAGCGCTGATAGATTGGTCCATTGGGCAGGGGCGCACCTGGGGTCAGATCGATGGAGTGCTTGACCTGACAATGCAGAGGAACCCCTGTGGGGGAGGTGAAGATGTCCTCTTACTCCTCCACGACCTTGTCCATCTGTAGTTGTCGTGCGAAGGGGCTTTGTCTGGAGGTCGTGGCCACCGTCTTCTTCTTTCCTTGAGGGCGTATCATCAGGAAAACAAATTATCCGGTTTTGGAATGAGCTTATTGCATTTCTTTGCAGTGACCAAAGAGATGGCGGTAGGTGGTGCTACTTCCGGTATCTTGTACAACTTATTTCCCAAAGTAACAATAACAACATGGGGCCTTGATTCATACACAACATGTCGCTTCCACAAGTATGGTTGTCCTAATATTACAACACAAACTTCAAGGGGAGCAATGCCACAATATCTCATCTATGAAGGGCTTGATGTTGTAGGGAAGGCGACACTGCTGGCTCATGCGAAGATTCTGTCCTTGGTGAAGCCACCCGATGGTGTACAGTTGTGAATGTGTTGTGGTCGGTAAGCCCAACCGCTTCACGACCTCTACCGAAATGAGGTTCTTTTGGCTTCCGTTGTCGACAATAAACTATAGTGGGGAGCCCTTTACCCACATCTGGGAGTGGAAGAGATGCTCCTCCTCCTTTGGATCTTCGGGTTCCTCCTTCTGTATCTTCATGGTGGCAACGGTGGCGTTGGGCTCTGCATCGATAATCTGCATCCCTTTGTCATTCCCCTTGTCGGGTTCTGACTTAGAGTCGGAACATGCATCTGATTCTAAAATCTTTAGCTCGACCACCAATGACTGCTTGGCCTGACACTCACTTGTGTTGTGGGTGGAGCTCTTATGGAACTCACACCACTTTCTCGTGTCCTTTTTCGGCTTCACGGCGCTATTCTTAGCTGGCAACTTTGGCGGGTTGTCTTGGGCCGCCTTGCCTTAGCTTTGTCCTTTGTTCTGTGGTTTGGGGGCACCATTCCCTTGCTTCGAATTCGTAGATACAAAGTCTCGCTTCTTCTGTTTAAACTTTTGCTCGACTTTGACGGCATATCGGTATGCCATGCCGAGCGAGGGGATGTTCAAGAATTCTATTTCTCACTGGATGTACTTGTGCAAGCAGTTGCGATATTTGAGTACCAAATGCTGCTCCGAATCCTTGATACCCAACTTTGTACGAAGGGTGTGGAAAATATTGGTAAACTCTGGCACGTCTTGGTCCCTCCCCTGCCACAGCGTGGTCCACTTTATGTATTGATCCTCATAGCTTCTGACAGGGTAGTACAACTCCTTGATGGCATCCCGGAATGAATCCCAAGTGGGTGCAGCTGAAAGTAGTGAGCTTGTACTTTTATCCTTCTGCTCGCAGTAGGTTTTCCACCAGTCCTTGACGTGGGGGGTTGCTTTGAGAAGAGCGAAAATAATCTTTTCCCGATTGAAAAAATCATGAATAGAAAAATAACCCTCTAGCAGATTTAACCATTTATTGATGGCATCTGCGTCTATCTGACCCTCGAATATGGGGATTTCAAAATTGATTTGTACCTTAAACGGTGTGGCGTTTCCAGAGTGGCTGTTGGAAGCCGATGCGTCGCCCCTGGGTAGCCGCTGAAGGATCTAGGCAAAGATGTCCATCATCGCGTTCCTTTGTCGCTCGAGGGTTTCTTTGAGCAAGATTTTGATAGGATCTTCTGCCCCATCGTTTTTCTTTTCATCTGCCATGGGAGGCCGTCGGGATTTGCGAGGCTGGTCTTGCAAAGGTTCGACCAGTTCAAGCCCTAACTCCTTATATCTTGACCTCGTTGGGGACATGCAATGAAAAACAGAGAAAAAACAGACCGCTCTGATATGGTTCTTACACCATTACCAAGGCTGTGGGAGACAATGCATTTGAGCTCAACATTCCCCCATTCCTTGGCTTGCACCCAGTGTTCAATGTGGACGCCTTCGGCCATACTTTCCACCATTACTAGACACATTCGACATTGCAGAACAACTCACACCCTTAGAGTTAAATCCAAATTGCATGGAACTTAGTGAGAAGCTGGTTTATTTCCATTGTTGTTTGTAAGCATATTTAAATATTTTTAGCAGTTTTTTTAGGAGTGTCTCATCCACCCATGGAATTTACCCATGGTATTGTAAGTGGCATCCACCTATGGTATTTTTCCACCAATGGTATTGTAAGTGAGATCCACCCTTGTTATTCATTCACCCATGGTATTCATTCACCCATGGAATTGACTTGTGATATTGTGACATCCACTCATGATGTTCATTCACCCATGGAATTGACCCATGGTATTGTAACTGAAAAATACTATAAGTAACAAGTTGCATTTTGTAGACATGAATACAACAATACTCCTCGTAGAGCATTGGGGAAGAAAACGCCAGAAGGGATCTTCACAGTGAAGAAGCTAGAAGTTAGTCACTTCAGGATCTTTGGTAGCATTACTTATTGCCATGGGCCAGATGAAAAGCATACCAAATTGGTTTAGACTGTAGAGAAGGGGTTTCTCGTTGGGTATAGCGAATCCTCAAAGACATACTCTACATTCCTAGCAGTAGGAAGATTGTGGTGAGACGAGACGGAAGTTCATGGAGGACTGAGCTTTCAGGAGATCTCGTGAAATGCCTGCAGGGGATCAAAATCAGTCAGCGAAAGATCCTTGGTCCAACAGCAGGGGTAGCCACAGGGGCAGCCAGTGGGATCGGTAGGAGGATAGCCACATGGATTGAGTACAGTGTCTAGTACCAGTATTTCCTTAGGTGTAGGGGATCCAGGGACTTCTCAGTAGACGGAGCAACAAAGTCAGGATGAGTGGGAGTTGGTTGAACCTCCCACCACTAGTGGTCAAGCTAGCAGAGAGGTTCGTTAGACATTGAGAGATGCAGAGAAGTTTATTGGAACTCCTAGGATGAACCAAAGACAATGCAGACAACCTGACAGGTACCAAGCATTGGTGGCTCAGGTTGCATAACCTTCCAACTTTTAGGAAGTTGCATAACATTAGGTGTGGGTAGACACCATGGTAGAAGAGTATAGCTCTATCATGACAAATGATGTTTGGGAGGTGGTGCCAAGGCCTGAAGACAGTTTAGTTGTTGGTTCTAAATGGATCGACAATATCAAATATGTTGGAGATGGCAACGTGGAAAAGTACAAGGCTAGGTTCGTGGCAAAGGTGTATGCATAGAAAGAAGGGATAGATTAAGAGGAGACCTTTGCCCCAGTTGCCAGATACATTTCTATCCTGTCAGTTATATCCCTAGTAGCTCAGATGGGATGATAGATTCACCAGATGGATGTCAAGACAACATTCTTGAACGGGGTGATAGATGAAGAGGTGTACAAAGAAGAACCAGAGGGTTTCGAGACTCATGAGAAGTGCACTCATGTGTGCAGACTGAAAAAGGCTCTATATGGACTCAAGCAGACTCCCAGGTCATGGTATGGTCTGATTGACAACTACTTGCAGTAGATGGAATTCGTCAAGAGTGACGCAGATCCAAACCTTTACTATTTGATGGTAGAGGGTGAGTCACTCTTCCTAGTTTTGTATGTGGATGATCTCTTTTTGACAGGATCGCCAAGGCTCATAGAGCACTGCAAGAAGAACCTGACAACAGACTTTGATATGAAGGATTTGGGGTTGATGCATTATTTCCTAGGATTGGAAGTGTGGTAGAAGGATGGGGAGATCTTCCTTGGGCAAGGAAGATACACTACAAATATTTTGAAGAGGTTCAGAATGCGGGATTGTAGACCCATGTCTACGCCCATGATCACCAACTGGAAGAAGATAGATGCATCAGATGACAAGGATGTCGACCCCACCTTGCATAGACAATTTATTGGGTCTCTCATGTATCTGGTCAACACTAGGTCAGATATTTGCTTCACAGTCAATACTCTCAGTCAGTTCTTGGTAGAGCCGAAGAGGGGACATTTGTAGAAATTTCTCATTTCCCACCTCGATTTTCAGTTTCACCTTATTTCTCCCATATAGTTAAATGCCCTTTCCCATATCCATACATTCAACAACTGGAAAAATAAATTTTTGCTGAAAACACAAATTCTGGAAATTTTACAGAATGCTGGAAAATGCAGAAATAAAAAATCAGCAGGTACAAACAGTCATTTAACACATTTGAACACAGTGATTTTTGGTCAATGTGACCCTGGAAAAACCCCCTACAACTCTTGGGGAAAACCAGTTCGAGAGCTCTTCTTTATTTCTGAAAATGCCTTTTTTACAGTGAGAAATATTTAGCAAAAAATCAGCAAGCAAATTTACAACTTATCTCTTTTCCCGTGCCTCACAGCAAACTGGAAATTACAGCAAACAGGACAACAATAAATGCTGTACGGTCTCCTCAATTTTTGTGCCCACTTTCAGCCTTAAATGCTGCTGTACGACCTGCATTAAATGCGCTGTACGGACTGGAATAAATGCGTTGTACGGACCTCGATTTACGTGTAGAAAAAAACAAACTACTCCTTGATTTCTGTGCAAACCAGCTATACGGATTTCTAGAAAATCGTGCCAAAATCAGCGTTTCACTGTGTGCTAAGTCAACTGTAAAAATCTGCTCAACTGCTGCCTTGGAATGTGTGCCAAGCTGATGTCTCCTTCTCCTCCTTGTCCAGAAATCTCCCTTGCTCTCTTGCTCTCCTCTCAATCTGCTCATGAAAGAATGAATGATCTCTTGCCTCCTTTTCCTCTTTTAATCTAATCCTAAGTGACTTTTGGGTAACCTCTAAATCCAATGGCTGAAATAGATTGAGATCTAGGGCTAAGATTAAATGCTCATTTAAATTTCACTTTTTATTTTTTAACTCACCCCACTTTAATAAAGACCCACTTAATCATTTATTTCCAAAGTCACTTTTCCTTTCTAGTTTTACATTAGCTTTATTAAAGTCACTTTAAAATTAGACTTTAGTAACTTTATCACTTAAAGTCACTTTTAAATTAGATTTAACTTTATAAAAAATTATAAAGTCACTTTAGGAGAAAAATTAAAATCTTTTGGACACTTTTCCTAGGCCAAAGATCAAAGCCTAAGGGAACCACCTGTCCTCCGGTACCAAATTTCAACACTCCCTCTTACCGAGGAAGGTGTTCCTCACCACACCCATCTTGTCTCTGAAGTAGACATGCTTGCCCCGTGGTAAGGCTTTGGTAAGAATATCTGCAACCTGCTCATCAGTGGAAATATACTCAAGCTTCACAACTCCCTTCTGAACATAGTCTCTAATGAAATGATATTTGATCCTGATATGCTTTGACCTGTCATGAAATACTGAATTCTCTGTGAGTTTAATGCAACTCTGATTATCACAATAAATCACTGAAGGTCTCAATGGCTGACCAAATAAGCCAAACAACATCTTGTGAAGCCAGATGGCCTCACAACTAGCTAGATTGGCTGCCATATACTCTGCTTCCGCTGAACTCAATGCTACTGACTGCTGCTTCCGGCTGAACCATGACACTACTGCTGAACCCAACCCGAAACAACACCCTGAAGTGCTCTTCCTATCAGAAGCACAACCTGCCCAATCAGAATCAGTATAACCTACCAACCTCAGTCCATCCCCCTTCCTGTAGTCCAGACCATAATCAACTGTCCCTTGCAAGTATCGCAAAATGTGTTTTGCAGCCACACAGTGAACCTTCCTAGGCTCACACATAAACTGACTCATCGTGTTGATTGCAAACAAATATCTGGTCTATTGTTGACCAAATACATCAAGGAACCAATCAGCTGCCTGTACAATGTGGGATCCACCAACTTGGAATCCGAAGCATGAAGCTTCTTCCAGTTGGTAATCATCGGTGTCGACATGGGTTTACAATCCTCCATGTGGAATCTGCCAAGGATGTCCACAATATACTTCCCCTGCCCTAGGAAGAAATGCCCCTCCTCCGGCCACCCCTCCAAACCCAAAAAGTAATGCATCAAGCCGATGTCCTTCATCTCAAACTCCGCCGCAAGATCTCTCTTGCAGTGCTCTGTGAGTCTCTCTGCACCTGTAATGATCAAGTCATTCACATACAACACCAGAATGAGAGGCTCCTCACCTATCACAATATAGTAAAAGTTCGGATCTGCCTCACTCTTTGTGAAACCCATCCCCTGCAAGTATGTATCTATCCGGGAGTACCAAGCTCTGGGAGCTTGCTTCAGGCCATAAGGAGCCTTCTTCAGTCTGCACACATGGGACTCCTTCCCATGCACCTCAAAGCCCTGTGGCTGCTCAATGTACACCTCCTCCTGTATGAAGCCATTGAGAAATACAGTCTTCACATCCATCTGGTGGATCTTCCAACCCATCTCTACTGAGCAGTTTAATGAAGCGGATCGAAGTATATCGAGCCACGAGAGTGAAGGTCTCCTCATAATCAACTCCCTCTACCTGGGAGAACCCTCTAGCCATAAACCTCGGTTTGAATTTCTCAATGCTGCCATCTGCGGCATGCTTTACCTTGTAAAGCCATCTGGAAGTAACCACGGATTTGCCCTCAGGCCTCGGCACCACATCCCAAACATCATTCTTCATGATAGAAGAATACTCCTCCTGCATGGCCTCTCTCCAGACCTGCTGGCTAGCTGCCTCCTCATAGCTAGAAGGCTCAGAGTCAAGGATGCTGGTAGCCATTGCCATATAGCTACAAAACCTCTCAGGTGGTCTACTCTCTCTGACCGGCCTCTTCGGCTTAGCAATAGATGTGGCATCTCTCAAGGTGTCCTGAAGCCACTTGGGCTTCCTCTTCCCTGAGCATGCTCCTCCCATGGGGGAATGAAACTCCTCCTCATCAACATTAGTAGCCTGAACTCCTGACTCCCTGTCTGCTGTCCTCCTACCTGCACCTGACCCTGTAAAAGCTGAGGTACCGTGTGAACTGTCCATTAGTGGACTCCCTAGTGAACTGCTCTGTGAACTGCTCGGAGCACCACCCCTCTGGCTCGGCGAGCCACTGCTCACTGACGGACCTGACATCCTCATAGATGTACCTCTTGATCCTCTTGATCCTTGCGACTGACTCAATTTCTGCTGAGGGTCTAGCTGATCCAGATACTCTAACTCCCGTGACCTCCTAAAGGCCCTGTCCTCCTCGAACTTCACATCCTGCCTAACAACAACTCTCCTCTGTGCAGGAATGTAAATCCGATAGGCCTTTGAGGTCTCACTGTAGCCCACAAAGATACCCTTCTCTGCGGTGGGCTCTAGTTTGGTCCTCTTCTCCTTGGGTATGTAGGAGTATGTAATGCATCCAAAGATACAAAGATGACCAATATCAGACTTTTTCCTAGAGAAAGCCTCCTCCGGAGTCATGTGCCCCAAGGCACGATGCAGACTCCTGTTCTGCAAGTAAACAGCTGTGTTGCAGGTCTCTGCCCACAAGAACAATGGCAACCCCTGATCATGTAACATGGCTTTGGCAGCCCCTATGATGCATCTGTTCTTCCTCTCCGCAACCCCGTTCTGCTGGGGGTTCCCTCCTAATGCCTGCCTCCGCACAATAATCAACAAACTCTCCAAGGGTGTACTCTCCCCCATTGTCTGACTTTAGGGACTTGATCTTCCGACCTGTCTGTGTCTCCACAAGAGCTCTAAACTCTTGAAACCGCTTGAAAACCTAACTCTTGGTTTTCAAGAAATAAATCCAGGTCCTCCTGGAGTGATCATCAATGAATAAAACATAGTACTCATATCCACTCAAGGAAACATGAGACATCCAACCGCTCACATCAGAATGAATCAAATCAAGTATCCTAGTTGCTCTACTATCACTGCTGGGAAAAGGGGATTTGGAAAACTTGCCCATCGCACATCCTCTGCAAGTATCAAAGTGATTAGTACTGAAATCTGGCACACCTGTAGTGATCTCCCGCAAGGTCCTCA
>APFE031392948.1:37461-62239 GCA_000404065.3 Pinus taeda | reverse complement strand
CATTTCCGAAGGTTATTTTGGTCCGACCTGCTCTGAGATCGAGCCTTCGCTTTCAGAGCAAAGTCTCCGTGTCCAACAATCGTTGTCTCAGTCGAATCTGTGCTCCTCAAATAGCCAGAGTTAGGATAGCCATGTACCACAAATAGAGATAGCCCGATGCCCGAAAAATGTAGGGGCTACTTGTTTATCACAGCTCCATCCCGCGTTTAATATCAACCAGGGTTAAAAAATTCCCTTCGACAGGGTTAATATCAAACTCGCCTTCAGCAGTGTTAAAAATCAAATATACTGAGAAAAATAGTTTTCAATTCACAGTTCCAAAAAGAGATCACAAGCCATGCAACTTTTCCAGTTTATTTTTGCCACTGTCTAAATGTTTATATGAAATCAAAAGCAATAGAGGAATTTTGGAATCTCCTAAGGTAAGAAAATGGTCGACCATTAAAACCTCTCAGAAGCCAGAAAAACAAGAAGAAAATAATCCGAAGATCTCTTATCCCTACTGCAAAGTGCATTAAATAATAAATAAATAAGATACTCATCCGGCGTATCGATCACATTCAATTTTCTGCCATCTTTCGTAGTGAGTTGTTCCAATTAACAAGTGGAAGTAACAGGGGCAGGTTTACAAATAGACTTGAAGGACTTGGGGACAAGGAAGGAATTACCTGTTGCACTTTTGCCATAGCCCGAAAATTGCAATGGTAAATGTTCGCCTGGTGATTCCACCCTTGCCTCCCAAGGTCTTCAAGTCTCTTTTCAGAGCTTCCCCTGTTACAGCCACTTGTCAATTGGAACAAGTCACGGCTAAAGATGGCAGGAGATTGAATGAGATCAGTACTCCAGGTGAGTATCTTATTTATTTATTATTTAATGCTCCTTGGGTCGATCGAGGATCTTCGGATTATTTTTTTTTCTCTAGCTTTTGAGAAGTTTTAATGGTCTAACATTTTCCTACTTTGGAAGATTCGAGAATTCCTCTCTTGCTTTTGATCTCAGAATGTGCAAAAGTAAATAAGAAAAGTTTATGGCTTTTGATAATTTTTTTCCTACTTTGGAAGATTCGAGAATTCCTCTCTTGCTTTTGATCTCAGAATGTGCAAAAGTAAATAAGAAAAGTTTATGGCTTTTGATAATTTTTTTGGGAAGGGGTGATTGAAAGTTTTTTCTTTTCAATAAATTCTATTTTTAGATAGTTAGAGAGTGACGTGAGTTTTAGATATGCTGATGGCTAAAATTTAGTTTTATTGAAGCTTATTTAAATTTTGGTTGGAGGGTAGAGTTTCTATTGTTTTGAAAGCTTAGTTTAAGTTTAGTTTGTGACTTATTTTTTGGGTGTGACTTTGAGGGGGTTGAGCTCTATTGAAAAACTGTTGCAATGATATTTGGAGGGTTAGTCTAGTTGGTTAATGTAGTGTTAAGGGAGTTAAGTTGTTGTGATGGTAAGGTGATGATAAGGCCGAGCCCTATTGTGGACAAAGTAAACCAAGAGTTATAGTGGAATTTTTTTGTGCTAGGCATGGGCTTTCATAGGGTGAGTGTTTAGTGCAAAGCTTCATAAGACACATGAAATGGACCTTTGACATTGTAAAGGCATGTTTAGTTACAAGTGTGTTGGAAAGCCCATGTAGCCCATGTAGCATAAAGAAATCTCTAGTGTTGAGTGATGAGAATTTCTCTTTAAACATATTATAAGCCTAAGCTACCTTTGAACAACAAGAGTTGAGGAAGATGAAGTTCATGATGGGAAGACCACTTTTTGATAAAAAAAATACACAACTCACATGTAGGAAATCAAGTATAAAGAGCAAGTCAAGAAACCTAGTTCGAAGTAAGAAATTTAAGGTGTATGGATCAAGTTGTTGTGATGAAGGTTGAAGGTGCAAACATGATGGTTGCATGGTTAGATGACAACTCAATTTGATGAGGACCATAAGTTATTGAAAACAATTCAAGGAACAACGTGAAGTCTTGGAACGGTGCCCACAACTAAATTATTTGGTGGGTAGCTCATGCATTGGTGTCTCCTAGAATTTGGGGCCTATATTTGTGCTAAGCTAGGTGAACGAAATCTCTGCAAAATTTGTAAGTTGGTGCTTACTTTGTACACAAAAGCTTACAAAATATTTCCAAAGAAAATTGGTTTAAGTTTTACCGACTCATTTCATGAGTTATGTGAATCAAATGTTTTAAAAGATAAAATAGATAAAAATAATGAAATATTGATTCACCTTCACTCTAAGTATTTCAAAAACCATCCCTGTTGTTTTAAATCCCCTTTTGCTATTGATGCTAGAAATGTTGAAAACAGCTCACACTAATCATTATTTTTGTTACTTCAACAATATCCCCTAAAAAATATTAGATAAATCACAATACAAAAGTATTTATATCATAAACACTTATATAATTTTATTTGATAAAAAAAATTGTAGACCTTTTGTATAATGTAAGTACTAATTTTCAACTTTTGTAGGCACCAACCTAAATAGTTGCTCTAGAAATTCCATCGTGGTTATCACCTTACACAAAATGCGAGCCTATCATCCACATCCACATCCTTCAATGTTGCTCCTTTTCAAAGAATCACTTTAGAATGTTTACATCACTGCAGCACAACTACCATGGCACTTCTTAGCACATCCAACCAAGCTTGGGGCTCCTTCTCCATCTGAGACTAGGAGATTCCTCCAATTGTGTCTCTACATGTGACCTTCATGTAGCTACTAGCTTGACCTTGACTCCCTCTGGTTTATTTACCTCATTCACATCCGATATCACAAGCGTTAGGAAGAATACAAACTCCAATACCTTTAAAGGCCATATTTATCTAAATGACTTTCCTCATACATGGATTTCATAATAGTGTTCCTCCTAGTCCAGGAGAAACAGATGATCTAGACGATTTAATAAGAGACCACTTTGCAAAGGATCGTTAAGCCCGTATCCCTTTGAGGCATGAATTCATCTATATTTCTTGAGTTTGGTTGACCTAGATTTAGTTTTTCTTGAGAAGAAAAGAATAAACATTCTTTATTAATAAGTGAGAAGTTACATAATTTAGATACAAGCATTTGTGGCCATTGAGAAGGGGATTCAAAACTAAGTCAAGCCAAAAGAGAACAAAAGAAATAGAGTAGAACAAAGTTGGACAAATACCGTAATATAGGAGCGAATAGAAAAAAACAATGGTTGAGTCCTTTCTTGGGCTCATAGAAAATATATCCATGAATACAAAATTGTCTAGAGAAAAATCACTAGGGCATTCAGAGTGCAAAGGAGCCCAAATTATGAGTAGACTTATCAATCAAGATTTCAAAAAACATTCTACTAAGGAAAAGACGGATCTCGCATTTGGAGAGAGCATCCGCTTCCATATTTTGTTCTTTGTACAAATGCAGGAAAGAAATGTCATTGAAGGAGGAGGAGAGGGAATTTATGTTTTCCATTGAGTGGTGAAGCAAAGGAATCTCAAGAGAGTTCCCCCCCTGCAACCAATCAATGACAAATTTAGAATCTCCAACAATCCTGATGGGATTGATGGAAAACCAAACAATGGTATGAAGTAATCCCGACAACACCACGATCTATGCCCAACAATTTGTGACACCACCTCCATTATAATAGAAGTGAAATTCCCTACTTGGATAGATCTTGATAAAAGCTCTACATCTAGAGTGATTATTAACAAAATCTCCATCAAAGAAGCAAAAAGGAAAATGCAACCCCGGATCGTGAAATTGACTGGTACGCTAAGGAGACCTAGGGGTCCAAGGGCCAATATCAAGGAAATAACTAACAATTTTGACACTGGAAGAATAGTAATCTTGGGTCGAGTTCTGAAAGTTAGTGGAATTCTTGGAATTCCAAATCGCCCATAGAACATAGAAGGGGATAGCTATGTAGTATCTTTTATTTGAAGGCCAATACAATAGGAATTCTAAGATGGAGGACCAATCCTTGTCAATCCTAATATTCAGTAAAAATGCCACATATTCCCAAATGGCCTTAGCAAAAGGGAAATCTTGGAACATGTGATCAATGTCTTCAAAAGTATATCAACAAAAATGGCATTGAGCTGGACCATGAAAACCCCTTTTAATCAAATTCTCCCAAGTTAAGATACAGTTAAAAAGGTTCAACGAGGTAAAGCATTTAATCTCCAAGGGGGGTTCTCATTTCCACATGGGCACAATCCATTCATCAAAGGGACTTGGAAGTGGAGAACCTTAGATGTAAGTGCAGATTTCTCTGACATCGATGTTGCCACCTGCAACTCAACCTCCCCATGCAAGAGAATTGGTCCTATCATTTAATAGAATCCCTACGATAATGATTTTGTGTTTATATGACTCTCATTCAAATGCAAACTCAACATTAAGTCACAATTCCATTGAATGAGGCTAAGAAGGAAATGCGCGTGCATGCGGGAGTTAATTTTTTAGGTCAACTACTCCCAACTGATTCATTGAAAATATGATTTAAGGAGGTATATTATGGCATCTATTCAAACGCTTGATCGTGTCCAACTCGATGAGGATCTTAGCACCATTGCCTTCTCACCAACTCAAATTTCCATAAAGCCAAAATTTGGCAAACATCAAGTTGCTCCAAATAAAAGATTTATTACACTTCGAGGGGGCTCTAGAAGCTACCCAATCCTCCAAGCATTGTTTCTAAAGATGTTTTCATGGGATTATTTCACTCCACAATCCCCGCACATTAAAAAATTTCCAAAGATTCTGAGAAAGGAGGGTTAGATTAAAGCGCTTTGTGTCGCTTAGTCCCAAGCCACTCGAATCTCCACGGTGAGATAGAGAATTGGGATCAATAAGGTGGAAATTTTTAGCTCATCCTACTGCTGACTGCAGGAACTTGGCGATGATGGATTGACTTTGTGGATGATAATTAATGGAAAAATAAATAAGTGCATGCAAAACATTGAAATACCTTATAGAATGGATTTAAGCATGATCACCCTACCACCGAGGGTCAACCATTTGTAGTCCCATAGAGAAATATTTTTCTAATTTTAAGCATCAAACAATCTGAGTCCATGATTTAGTTGTTGCATGGTTTATGAAAGCAAACCAAGTACTTGAATCCAAAAGACAAAGGGATAGATTTAATCCCAAAGAGGGTGACTATTTCCTGGCATAGTGCAACACCCTTTTCATCAGAGAGAAGCTCAAATTTTTCTTTATTAACTATAAGACCTTTCGCTCTTCCAAATTTAGATAGAATCTAATAGAAAGCTTCCCACTCAAAAATCAAAGGACATCTTTCTCAAAGAGAAGATGTGTAGTAGGGGATTTGGAAGAGACCCTGCAACTTTAGATGAATCCATTTGTTTTTTCCATGCTGACACATCTTCTGAGAGAATCAATAACTAAAATAAAAAGGAGTGAGGGGAGAGCACATCATTCTCCGAGACCTCTCACGATTTTGAAGAAATTTGTGGGGTAGCCATTTATTAAGACTACCATAGAAGCCAAATTCACACAACCCATTACCCATCTAACATGGAGATAAGGAAAAACAATTTTTTGAAGGATTAGAAGAAGAAAATCCTAGTCCACTCGATCCTAAGAGATTGATTTTCATGAGGTAGGCTTTTTGATTGCTTGATTTGATCAAATGAATGCACTATTGTGTAATGGAAATTGCATCCTGTATTCTCCTATCAGAAAGAATACCAAATTATTCTGGGCATATATGTGGAGAAAAGACCTTTTTAACTTTGATAGCTATAATTTTTGAAATCAATTTATATAAAGAGTTACAAAGAGATATAGTTATAAAGTTAGAAATGTAGCTAGATTTTGATTTCTTAGGAATTAAGAAGAAAGGAAGGTTGCGTTGCTGCCACCTATTATATGTCCTATAACCCAAGATTCTTCAACCATTTACAGTAGTTCAGAATCCATAATGTCAAATTAGGACATGCAAAGCTCAACATGCCATCCATCCAAGCCCTAAATTTTGACTTTGGCCATTTCTTTTAGTGTGTGTAGGAGCTCGTCTTCAAAATTAGGGAAATCCATTAGTATGATGTTATCATCATTAACAAAATTGGGAAATAGGTTTTCTAGTACAACTTTATCAAATATACCGTCCTCTTCCTATTCTTTGAATTGTATACTGAAAAAATTGAATGCCTCTTTTATTATGTCCTTAAGTGAAGTAAGTAAACTACCGTCAGAATTCCTCATGTGCCAAATAGTTTTAACAACCTTTCAGTTAGAAGCTACCCTATGGAAAATCTAGTATTTATATCCCCTCCTTTAATCCAAGCGACCCTACTCTTGAGACACGACTGTTCCTTCTCAGATTTTAGTATCTTATTCTTCCTTTGAACTAGATCCATCAACAATTTCATGTGGTTGTTGGAGAGGAAACCAAAGATGGAAGGATCCATATCAGAGGAAATACCATCCTTAGTCTCCCTAAGTTCCAGTATTTGATCCTTCTTACATTTGTTGACATGTGCTCAGACTTTACCCTTGAGTCTCTTGAGTTTGACAATGAAAGACTCCATTTTCAAATTGGTGGCAAGGATGATTGGTTGCATCCAAGATTGAGAAAGTAACTCAAAATCCTACTCTTAGATCTATTGATGATTAAATTTAAAGGGCATGGAGCTTTGTCCCTTAGCTCCCCTCCATTGAATCATGATTTCATGGTGGTCAAAGGCTTCAGAAAAGAAATATGAATCTTCAAGAGTTTCCATCCTCATAGTCAAGGAAGAGTGAATGAATTGATCAAGCCTTTTGACAATGACATCTTCACCAGACTGCCCATTTCCCTAGGATAGACATAAAGGATCAAGAAAGATGTCTAAGAGTATATTTTGACTAAAAATGTCCTTAAAGTATTTATTGAGTGGATACATGTTAGCTTTCTTCCCCAGGAAACCTTGAGCGTCCAAGGTTAAATTCAAATCGCCAGCCAAAATGAGATGTTGTAAATCTAAGATGTTGTTGCCATAAATTTTATCCTATAACTCATTTATGTTAATATAGAATCCATAAATGTTCAACATTTGAACCCTTTGGATCATCCCTTGACAATATCCATATACTATGATGCGAACCTCTGACTTATGTGCTTTGAAAGAGCATATTTTGGGATTCCAAAAGGAAGTTAGCACTCTATAATTTCCAATAGCACTAGTGGCACAAGAGATCCAAATAGGCCATAGTTCAAGGAGAATTTCAGATGCCTTTTCCTTAGAGATCATAGTCTCCTGCGAGAAAATTAGGAGCCTTTGATTGGATGATACAATATATGGATCTTGATGTTTGGCGAGATCCTAGTCCCATGATGTTAAAGTACATTATTTTCATCAGGAAAATGATGAACTCGGAAGCTCCGCTCTAAGGTGCCGAGTTTCCGTGATTCCCCCATTTGAGATATCATCTAGTGATGGCCCAGGATCAAAATGTGGGCATAAGGACTCTTCTAATGTCTCAAAAAATTACTCAATCATCTTCGTCTCAAATTTTCCACATAGAGATATCATTTTGTATTTGGTTTCCTTTTTTTTCCTTTTGGGACGGTCCTTTTTCTCCAATTCATGAGATTTATTTTTCTCCCTTTCTTAAAAGAAGGCCCTCTTAAGTGGGAGGGGCTCAAGGCTCAATGAGGAGGCATGAGAAATATGTTCCAGATCAACATCCCCAGAAAGGGAAGAAGGTTCTGAATTTAGCTCAAGTCTTAATCTAATAGGGGATAGGAGACATAATTTTCTCTGAGGTTTATCCGAGAATATGAGCTATGAAGGTGAAGGAAAGGGAGATTTCCCAACCTGGCAAGGGATTTGGGCCATAGTTGTTGAGACAGGAGTACAATTTTTCTGGTTGTGGTTAATCTTAATAGATCTCATATCTTGATGAGGGGAAGAAGATTGGGGAGATTCGTATAGGGAGGATGGGGGAGAAAAGTTCCCAAATTTCCCTTCCATAGTTCTTTGTTTTAGAAGAAGTTGATTATCTCTCATAGTTTTCTAATCTGAACCAGCGAGACCATCATTCATTTGGAGAGGACAATCACCATTCAGTGCCCATTTTTTTTGCATACGTTACATCTAAATGGGATTCTCTAGTAGCCCACATGTTTCTTAATTGAAAAAGTGCACTAGAATAAATCATTTTCCTAAGGAAGACCGCCTGATAGATCCACCTGTACCAACAACCAAGCCTCCCTTTTATCTAATAATCCAATGCATCCTTCATCCACATAACAGAATTTTCCTATCCTACTCACAATATTTGATATTCTCTTCTTAGACCATAGCTCTAGTCACAGTCCAGGGAGTTTAGCCCACATAATTTTCATTTTTTGGTCGTTCCATAACTTGGTCAAAACCAACATTCCATTTTTGCAAAATTAGGAAGCCACGTCCCTTAACCCATGGAAATTCTAGGATGTTATTGGCGTCCTTGTTTGTTAAGAAGTGGAAACCAAACTAGTCATTCATTAGGAAAATGACTTTAGGTATATATCCTAAGAGGTATAACCAACTTCTCTAAGTCCAATGTTTCATATACACTCCATTATTTGACGCAAACTCCTAGTGTCCCATCGTGACTCTTTTTTTCAGTCTTACAACTATTTCCCAAAATGTCTACCCCAAGAAATATATAATTTTATAAATTTTTTAATTTAAATTATAAAATTAAAATAAAATTTCATTAATTTATACAATTAAATTTAGTATTTAATTTTAAATATTTATTACTTAAAAAAAATATTCATATTTAACAAAAGGAGTTGTCTTTATTTTCAGAGACATTATTGACCTCTATTTCATGATTTGTATCCCACAATTTATCTGATGGTGCCCTCAACTCACTAAGAAATTGCAAGAATATCCAAGAGTTGAATCTAACATGTTCCTTTGGATTAGTCACTCTGGTTTGTCAAAGGTAGGGAAGAATTGTCCAAAGCAGGGAATTTCAATGCAGAGTTTTTAAGGTAAAGTCCTAGTGGTAGCATTATCACCTCGGCATTCAGATCTCTGGCTACGCACTGCCTACATCTCCATATTGTCTTTGAAGTTCCTAAAGGGGAACGTGAGAGATTTGTTTCGACAGTTATCAAGGGGTAACATTTAACACCATTCAAAGGAAGCGTTGAATAGCCATTAAAGAATGCATTGAAGAAAATTCAGAAGCTGTGTGAACTATTACAAATACGTTGAGGGAGAAAATGCATAAGTTTCATTAAGAAGTTATACATCAAATGCGTTAGAGGTATAGTACACTGTGTTGGATAAATACATCATGCGTGCAAAGGAAAAATATTACAAGCTGTGTTGAAAAGGCTATCATAAAGAATTGATAATATAGTTGTTGCACTAGATTGAAAATACGATTGCTTGGCTGAGCTGAGAATAATCCAATTAATGCAAGCATTGTGTTGGAGAATTTAATACACACGTTGCAATGCAATAAGGCTTTATATCAAACCATGCAAATAAAATTTACAGGCTTGTAAGGAGAGTTGTTGGGCTTTCACCAATGACAAAACATTGGACAAATTCACCCCTAATCTGATGTGGAAAACGTTACAACCAGTAATTGCACCAGATGTACTCATGATGCTACTGTACTCATGATTATACAGAACTTTAGAAAGCTTCATAATCTTTGTTTGGTAGCTAAGCTACCAACGGAGGTTGCCTTGCGTCATATAATGGATTGCAGGGCTCTAACATCACTTGCACTAGATGGCTTCCATAGTGATGCAAAAGGTCTGGCTCTCTTAAATTTTAGTGGAATGGAATTGGAGTTCTCACTCAGGTGAGGATCGTTGGTCAGAAAATTTTATTACCATCCCCTTTCACTTGACTGCGAAAAGGTATGCTTGGTGATGGAAGAGAAAAATACGAAGTATAACCCACACATTGTGGATACTTTCAAAGCAAGGAATTTGGATGTAGAGTTTTTCACGCAACGTCCTAATTGTAGCATTTTTGTACTAGTGACTGCGGATCATGTTTTCTGTGACTCGCTCTCTATGATTCAGTTATTTTCTTTCACCTATATATAGAATGTATGCTACGAGAATTATTTTTCAGAGACATTATTGACGTCTATTTCATGATTTGTATCCCACAATTTATCTGATGGTGCACTCAACACATTGCGAAATTGCATGAATATCCAAGAGTTGAGTCTAACAGGTTTCTTTGGATTCAGTGCCTCTGGTTTGCCCAAGATAGGGAAGAATTGTCCAAAGCTTCCGGAATTCTCTCTAGATTTTGACGACTACATCCCTGGAACGTATTCCATCGATATCACCTCGGCCCTCAGGTCTCTGGCTACCCACCACCTACATCTACAGATATTGTCTTTGAAGTTCCTAAAGGGGAACCTCAGAGAGCTGTCACGGTTATCAACTTTGATTTCTCTATCTATTCATACACACAGGGATCAACAAGCATGTCATGATTATCCATTAGCAACCATTGTTGCAGTAAACAAAAATCTGAAGGAGTTTGTGTATTTTAACTCCTTCTCTCCTTTAAATGATGTTGTTGTACTCATGATTATACAGAACTGTAGAAAGCTTGAGAAGCGTTTTTTAGTAGCTAAGCTATTGACGGAGTCTTCCTTGCCTCATATAATGGATTGCAAGGTTCTAACATCGCTTGCACTCGATGGCTTCCATAGTCATGGGAAAGGCCTGGCTCTATTAAATTTCAGTGGGATGGAATTGAAGGAGTTCTCACTCAGGTCAGCATCGTTAGTCACAAAATTTTATTACCATCCCCTTTCACTTTATCACCAAAAGGTATGCTTGGTGATGGAAGAGAAAAATACAAAGTGTAACCCGCACATTGTGGATACTTTTAAATAAAGGAATTTGGATGGAGAGATTTTCGGGCAAATTCCTAATGGTAGTATTGTTGTACTAGTCACTGCGGATCAAGTTTTCTGTGACTCACTGTTTATCATTCAGTACGCTTCTTTCACCTATAGAATATATTCTATGAGAATTATTTTCAGATTACATTATTGACGTCTATTTCATGATTTGTATCCCACAATTTATCTAATGGTGCACTCAACTCACTCAGAAATTGCAAGAATATCCAAGAGTTGAGTCTAACAGGTTTCGTTGGATTCAGTGCCTCTGCTCTGTCCAAGATAGGGAAGAATTCTCCGAAGCTTATAGAATTCTCTCTAGATTTTGGCGACTACGTCCCTCACACTTATTCCATCGATATCACCTCGGCCCTTAGGTCTCTACCTACCCACTGCCTACATCTCCAGATATCGTCCATCGATATCACCTCGGCCCTTATGTCTCTACCTACCCACTGCCTACATCTCCAGATATCGTCTTTGAAGTTCCCAAAGGGGAACCTAAGAGAGATGTCAGGGTTATCAACTTTGATTGCTCTGTCTATTGATACATACGGGGATCAACAAGCCTGTCCTGGTTATTCATTAGCAACCATTGTTGCAGCAAACAAAAATTTGAAGTCGTTTGTGTATTTTAACTGGTCCTCTCCTTTAAATGATGCTGCTGTACTCATGATTATATAGAACTTTAGAAAGCTCGAGAACCTTTTCTTGGTATCTAAGCTGTTGACAGAGTCTTCCTTGTTTCATATAATGGATTGCAAGGCTCTAACATCACTTGCACTCGATGGCTTCGATAGTGGTGGGAAAGGTCTCGCTCTGTTAAATTTCAGTGGATGGAATTGAAGGAGTTCTCACTCAGGTCAGCATCGTTGGTCACAAATGCGGAATTGGAAAGTCTACTTCTTTCCAATAGCAAGCTTTAAAGAAACAATCTGAGTGGGTGCTTAGTACAATCTTCAAAGGGTTCTCTGCAATCCTTCTCTTTAGTAATCTGTAAATTCTGGATCTCAGTTTTACAGCAGTAGATGATTTAAGCTTGGCCACTATAGAAAGTGGTGACAAAATTCTAAGGCATTTGCGCCTGGTTTGGTGCACAAATATCAGTAATTTAAAGATCCTCACACATTTTAGGGCATTACAATATCTAGATGTCACCAATTTCAATTTTGTGACAGACGAGGGACTTGGCTTTCTTGCTATGAGCTGCAGTAAGTTGTGTCAGCTAAGCATAGTGTCGATAAGCATCACAGATGAGGAATTAGCCAATCTTGCGCGTTTGACTATGTTACGCTCGGTGCAAATGTATCATTGTGCAGGGACCCAAGGTCCTGGTTTCGGCATAATAGCAATATCATGCAAGCAGATTTTGATTTTTGATTTTTTTTTTTTTTAATTTATCGTCTGAAGATCATCATAAACGATTATAATTTCAGGTTTTCATTCTAACACAAAAAAGGGGCCTTCCTTCTTATTGTAAAAAGTAATCAAAATCGTGTGATTTATATGTGGATGACTTCTAAAAGTCAATCTTACAAACATTTAGGTCAACATAAAAAGATCATTTACAACAATACATGGAGACTGTGCAAAATAGTTTCGTTTTATTATCTCTCAGCTTGATTTGTTTTCTCTTCTTTTCTTTTTCCGGTCAAGAGTATAATTTTTTATTTCGATGCAGAGGCAAATGTGGAATATATATATATATATATATAAAGTATTTTTTTCCAATATAAATTTAATAAATTTGTTAATGTTAATTTATATTAATATTAATTTATCTTATAAGTATAAAGTATTATTATTTTGAAAATAAAAATTTAGTAAATTGATAAATGTAAATTTGAATTGAAAATTTTAAATATTATTTTCTCTATATATAATGTATAATTATATTTAAAAGAAATCTATGTTATGGAATTGAAGGTAACAAGTTTGTTTATGCATTTCACATATACATTTGTATTCTAATTATTTATTGTTCATTGAGGGACTAATTCATATACAAATTTTTTCTCACTATCTATCATCAAACTATCCCTAGTCAATTTTGATCTACAAAAAGTTTAGGAAAACTCAGTGAATATTCCCTCCCCAAGTTTACATCACAAATAGAGATTTCAAAAATTTAATGAGAGCTCTCTCACATTAATTGTATGTTCTAGAAATATATAATGGAGAGCAACTGTATATCATTCAAGGAGACTTATAGGGGAGAACCTGTATATCATTCGAGAAGACCTATCACTTAGCATAGGGTAGACTAAATGGACCTCCATAGTCCATTGAATATATTTTTGCTTCAAAATTTTCCTACCTATCACTTAGCATAGGGTAGACTAAATGGACCGCCATAGTCCACTAAAAATATTTGAGCCTAGACACATTTATCAAAGGTTGATGGCTAGACATGTCAAATCCATTGATGGAAACCATCTTGAGGTTGGTTTGGAAGCTTTTTATGGAGGAATGCAAAAGAGAGAACAATACAGGCTTCTCTGTGGGTACAAATTTCATCACCAATAACCAAATAAGAGGACTTGATTTTTAAACATTTCGTTCCTATCCTGACATATGGTGAGTCTCTATCTTTTCCTCCCATGTTTATATTGTATAGTAGTGATTAAAAGCTTGAGATTGATAGGTTTTTACAAACTTAGATCTGTTCTCTAGAGTTCAATCTATATTTAAGATGTTAGGTCTTTATAGAAATTGATTGAGTGTGTTGTTGCATTTTTTTCATTCATGTAATCTTATAGGCACGCAGTTCTTTACAGTTCATTATTATAGTAACAGGTGTTCATTGCTTGATGATAATGTTTGAGTTTGCACTAATATATTGAATTGTGATTTGAAATTTTAAAGGTTTGCTCAAGCAGATGTGGAGACCCAACTTTCATTTTTGCACAGTTGGATAAGGAGTCATATGGAAGATGGAATCATGATATTGAAAAAACTAGTTATGTTTACAAAGTTTGTGAAATCTTAAAAAGACCCAGGATTTCACACAAGTGAGAGAGAGAATTTACTTGATGGGGTTTATAAACATGTACATCATGTGCTAGATGGGGAGGAGCAAGTCGAGGGGCTATGTTTTGGCAGCTTATGGTAGAAGGAATGAGCTCATATGGAGATGGGTAAGAGATCGTTTTGTCTCAGAATCCATCCACAACAACTCTCGTTTCTAGTCAGTCCCATAAGTTAGCTGAGCTTACTCATTTATTAAGATGTATGAGTATAAGAATAGGACACAGGTCAATGCACATCGCCCATGAAATTTACGAGAGGTTGAGATTGATGATGAAATTGTGTAAATATTTGGTTAATTTTTCGTAACTACAAGCGTGTTAGGTAACAAAATCTAGATTTGTTTGATTGATGAGCTGTAAAGTCCTTAAATCACGATGAATGGCTAGTAACATGGGTTCATCATACTCATATATGAGTATAAGAATATGAGGCACGTCCATGGACATCGCCCATGAAATTTATCACAGATTGAGATTGATGGTCAAATTGTGTAAATATTTGTTTGAATGACATTTTGTTTACTAATTTCTTTATTCAGTGATTTTCTATATGTCATGATTCTTTTGGAATCTATGCCTTAGGGCATTTCCTTTGCAACATCTTGTTCAATTCCTAGCTGTAACTAATTCTATTTTATGTTTTTCTTTCTTTCTCTTCTCTCATTTTCTCCGTTGAACTCAAATACTTATAAAGAATTTCTACGGAAACTTTGCTCAATCTCCCATTTCTAGGTTGAGGTTTTGACATACATGACCAAACACTAAGTTTTAAGAAATAAAAATAAAAAAGAAGAAGGAAAAAGTTAGGTAAGAGAACTTAAGCATTTTGGTTATTAGTTATTTCAATCTTCCAAGAAAAATTCCACCACATAGTATTACAAGCATTCACTCCAAAGTAAACCCCAAGATATTAATAACATCCTCTAGAGAGTAAAAGAAATCTAGTGCAAAATATTACACAATCTTTTTATTTTTATTAAATCTTTTATTTTAAAATTTAGCCTTACATATTCTATTATTATGATTATCAAATAATTTTATGTGGCTCCCAAATTTTTAATTTAATTATCAATAATTATTATGCAATATTAATTTTTTTATAGACAAAATAGGTACTTTTATATTCAAAAACTAGATTTATAAGCACATAACACTTTTTACAATATCTCATCAAAATTTCCATTAGTTTGACTATCTATTTCCAATTTTACATCCATAATACTATTTTCTTCCTTCTACATACCTTAATTACTATAAAAAAAATATTAAAATTTCCCATAAATCCCAAATAAAAAACCCGAAATCCAAACAAAATAGCCTAGCAAACACAAACATTAATAGAGATTGAACTTGCCTAATGGCTTGGGGGCAAGTTTTATCTCATGTAATATTAATTATTATGCAAAAATAGTTATACATTTTTTTAATTAAATTGATGAACATAAAAGATGAGTTATAATTTTGTAAATATATATTATCCATAAAACATGATAATGCAATAAAGAAAATTTCTATATTTAATATATATATATATATATATATATTAAATTAACTATAAATTTATAAATTTATAATTTTATTAATGTAGAATATCATTGAAGAATACGTGATTTGACTTATCATGATGGATACTAAGTATATTTATCAGCCATAGCTATTTCAATTTTATTTTGATTAAATATTTTATTTTGAAAGCATGTCTTTTGTTTTCACGATCCATATAATTAAATCAAGTTGATAACAGTATTTTGATTGAGAATATCGTATATTCAAAAGTATATGTTTTGTTTTCATTATGAATAAAGGTGTAATAAATTTAATTTAATTAGCCATGAGTGACACCGAAGGTCCGAGTTTGACGTATGTAGGGTTAGAGTTTCACAAAAATATATTAAAAAAAGGAAGGCATGTATTTGTCGAAATTGCGAGCTCCGATACATCAAAGGCCAGTTGACCACAAGATGTGCATATGCGCGATAAAAAGGAAGGGAGTGTAGTGGGGTGCTCATAAGACACTAATAAAGTGGACTTAAAGGGAAGCCTTATCACAAATGTAAAGTGAACACTGAACAAGTTGAATTTTACATTGTCAAAAAAGTGTACATCGTGATGAAGTTTCTCGATTTTGGTTGTGCGTGGCTTCTTCATGAGAGGTTATTTGAAGTTTCCAATTTTCGATAAGATTACACTTAACAAAGTTAATGCGGATGGTCGTTGCAATTAATATTTTTCCAACAATTTTTTTTAATTTCAACTATAAGATAAACACACAAAATACCTTATACCACAATATATAAGACATATATACTTTTAATTGACATGCGTGCTTGTCTAAGTCTGAGTTAGGCTTATAATGCAATTGGATTTTCTACAACACACGACTTGATAAAATATCTTTCATTTTTTCTTTCTTGTTGAAGGGTCCATACTTGTTCATTTGATGATGCAATTTCATATTCACCTTTCTTTCCATAAGATAGTGATGAAATTTATTCTTTCTTGATTACGGGTTAACATTCTTTGTATTCAATATTGCTCCAGGTTTTTGGGACTTATCATTGTCCTTAATGCTTGCAATTGCTTCTTTTATAGCTTCTTCTTGGTTGTCAATATCTGCACACTTAAAAGTAATGTTAGATTCATAAACATAAATATTGTCATCATGCTCTCTTAAGAGAGCTTTGCTTCCTTCATCTTTCTTTGCTAACATAGTTGGTTGATTCATGTCTTCAACCTCTTTAGTCAACTTTGTTGCTCCAAACATGTTGTCCTGCATTTGATTTGTATATAGAGGTAAACATCTATTCTCACCAAAAAACAACTCATCAATAAGATGTTTTTCTTGCATGACATTGAACCACTCTTCATTAGACACATAATTATCATCAAATTTCATTTCATACGTCTCTGCCTCATAGGGAGTTCCTCACTATCATGTGTTACACTATTGTCAACTACAGACATACTTTCAGTCTTGATCACAATTATGATGCTTTCAACACAATCACCATTTTGAACAACACCACTTTCATCATCTTCAACTTTCTCACTCCCCTCCATATTGTACTTCATTTCAAGAACATCCCAAAATATTTTTGCATTATGTATTTCCCCATATTCATGCAAAATACTAGACAAAATGTTTTCATCTAGAGCTCATATACTGAGAGATAATGCTACTACACTTCTACACTTATTATAATTCATCAAAGTTTCTTGGACAAATTTCCATAAATCTACTGAACGAAGCAATACTTCCATTTTAATTGCCCAAAGCTTAAAAAAATTACCTAAGAAAATTAGCAAAGTTGGCATTAATTGCTTCAATATTGCATCAATGTCTGCAAATTCTTCATGTTGATTCATATCTTCATTAGGCATAAATTCAATAACTGGAAACATTTCAAATCCTTCTGCAGTTTCTACCATTTCATGGTTTCTCCTCAAATATTTCAATTTTTGTCCATGATTGTTTGAGTCTCCTTTGCTGACCCATCACTCCATTACAGAACCAAATTTGCAACAAACAATGAAGTCTAGCTCCTCAACCAGCTTCAATTCATACCAAACACACCGTCCTAAAAAATAATTGGCATCAAACACTCATACTGTGCAAAGCCAAACCCTATATACCTTTGTCACCATAATAACAAACAACAAACTCAGGTTGACAACACAGGGCAAGTAGCCTAAACAACAATCATACTTTCATATTCTCACTTCAAACCATTGTGCATTCAAATTTAAACAAATCCATTATTATTCTTTTTAACATAAATATTTCCCCTATATCAAAAAACCCTTTTTTTCACTAAACCTACTTAAAAATATTCCACTCAAAAAAATATTTTGAGGCAAGGTGTTTTCACAACGTTAATGACATCATGTAAATGTGTTAAATTATTTCCTTTATTTGAATCAACCTTTTTTTCCGTTAAACAGAAAACACAACACAACAAAACTTTTTGACTTTAGAACCAAACACGTAATGAACTTGGCTCCTTTAACATTCACGCACACAACATTTCTGAACAAATTTGGCTTTAGAACCAAACAAGAAATTAGCGTAGCTCCTTTAAGATTCATGTCATTGCACTTCTCGCTTTCAAACAACACTTGTGAACAACATTTTCCAACAGAACCCACCTTCAAGCTTGTCGCTTATCTAGTGTTCACATAGGCTCTACTTTTGTAGGGCTCACATATCTCAGGCAAATATCTCTGACAGATGGTGTCTCACAAAGTCAGCAACGACAACAACACCTACAACATTTTCTACAAAGAATCACCTCCACGCAGTGCTCACACTCTCTTAGCATCCACGTCCTTTCTCGAAGCTTGAATTCCTACAACGACACCAGTGTAGATCCCTGCACAAGTGTTGGAAAAACAAAAACCAAACAGCCAGTGGGTTTACCTTCTACGGTGGTCTAAAATTTACAACACAGTCCTTGTTGCAGTGGCTCGAACGCCTCAATTGCAGACCAAAGATATGATTATGCACTTGAGACAAGCAAGCTTCATGCTACTCTCTACCACTCGACCTCCACTTTACATAGAGTGTCATAGCTCCACAACACTGCAACCCTCAGCATCCTCCAAAAAACCTTTACACAAAGATCAAGCCTCGAGCTTACTAAACCAAACCCACGCTCTTGCACAAGCTTTCAGCTCCTTTACACCCTCGGCCTCGAGACTAGACAATTTCGGGATTGTCTCCTATGCGGCTATACTTTGCTCCACGCAGCTCCACAAGGCCTTCAACCTCCAATGCACTTCAGCCAAGCACAACTCTTCAAGCCACAGCAATGCACCCCTCACCCTAAGCTATGTCTCCTCACAGCCCGTCTGAGCTCTGATACCATATCATAGAATGTAAATTGAACACTGAACAAGTTGAGTTTTACATTTCCAAACATTATTTTTTATACATTGAGATGAAGTTTCTCGATTTTGTACTTTTTATGAGGATTATCTCTCAAATGTTTTTGAGAAAGACAAGTTAAATTGCATAAATCAAGATAAAAATTAATGAATACACAAGAAATATAAAATTTATATGCTGTGAAATGCCTTTTAATACTTTTCATACTTCACAAATCAAATGTTAATAGAAATTTATGCATAAAAAGTACCTCAGAAGGCTTGGAGAAGTCCATAGGATTGGCCACGTCGAACACCCCATCACAGCCCTCCACTGCAGAATCAAAGGCACCCTCTTTGCTTAAATCCACTTGGAAGAGCTTCAGTCTGTCTGCAGCACGAGGCAGCGACAGCAGAGGCCCAGTTTTTTCCTTGTCATCTGCATGCACCAAAGTACGAGAATAGCTCAAACCTAATTTCTTATCAGAGAGTGTGGAACAAACTCACTAATTAATAGAAGCTAATTTCTTATAAGATAGCGGCGAAAGAAACTGTATTACATACTAGGGTTGCTGAGGGTGGCGTTAACAGTGTAGCCTCTCTGGAGAAGATTCTTGACGAGCCATGATCCGATATACCCTCTTGCCCCTGTAACGCAAACCTTCATGCCCACTTTACCTTCTTGTCTTTGCATTTTTCTGCACACAACAAACTAAATATGATCGAAACTAAATGATATAGACTTTAAAAAAGAACAAATGCAGGTGTCGAGGATCAGAATGAACAGGGAAAAGATGATAGACTGGTAGAGATCAGTATACCCTACAGGACTTCTACACTAAAAATATCAAACCAACTTTCCCCGAAACAGTATGGCCTCGGCTAAGATATTCATCTACAAGTTCGCAGAACTATAAATGAAACCTACTTCTTAGAGCCAAATATCAACGCAGAAAAGAAAATCCTCAACTGGTGCACTAAGGTCTTTATGGAAAGAGAATCATAAAAAAACTGATGCGAAAGTCCTGACCCAGAAGGAAAATGCCGCTATATACGATCCGAGGAGATAGAGAGTTGAAGATGTCTGTGGAGTTATGACACGATACGAATCATACGAATGGAACCTGCAAGTTCATGTGAAGACCAGGTGTTCATGATCTGAGAACCATCCCCGAAACAGATGCTACGTGTCCAATGAAGATGATACCCACCTGGTCCCTAGTGAATGAACACCAGTTGTCGCAAAGCATGATCCTGTAGGTGGCTCAGCATGCTCCACTAGAACCAGTTTAAAAAACATTGGGTAAATAGCTCAGTCCACCCAAATTAAAATAATATTCCAAAAACTTTGGTTAAAAGCCCAATTTTGCTTAAAAGAAAATTTGACGTCGGCAATAAGACCACAAAAACTTTGGTTAAAAGCCCAATTTCGCTTAAAAGCAAATTTGACATCGGCAATAAGACCCCAAAGCTGAATAGCCAATGAAAACCATCGAAAAATATTTAAATGATTTTAAAAATTCACTTTTTGCGTAAAACTTTGGTTAAATTATTGAATAGTGGTTGATATAAAAAAAGTCAACGAAATTAATTTGTAGTCAAAGCGATATCGATCGCTATAATACCTGCTTCGGTAGGTATAATAAAGGTGTAATAAATTTAATTTAATTAGCCATGAGTGACACCGAAGGTCCGAGTTTGACGTATGTATGGTTAGGGTTTCACAAGAATATATTACCAAAAAGGAAGGCATGTATTTGTCGAAATTGCCAACTCCGAGACATCAAAGGCCAGTTGACCACAAAATGTGCATATGCGCAATAAAAAGGAAGGGAGTGTAGTGGGGTGCTCATAAGACACTAATAAAGTGGACTTAAAGGGAAGCCTTATCACAAACGTAAAGTGAACACTGAATAAGTTGAATTTTACATTATCAAAAAAGTGTACATCGAGATGAAGTTTCTCGATTTTGATTGTGCGTGGCTTCTTCATGACGCTATTTGAAGTTTCCAACTTTCGAGAAGACTTCGACACTTAACAAAGTTAATGTTGATGGTGGTTGCAATTAATATTTTTCCAACACTCTCTTTTAATTCCAACCATAAGATAAACACACAAAATATTGTATACCACAATATATAAGACATATATACTTTTAATTGACATGCATGCTTGCGTAAGTCTCAGTTAGGCTTATAATGCAATCGGATTTTCTACAACACATGACTTGATAAAATATCTTTCATTTTTGCTTTCTTGCTAAAGGGTCCATACTTGTTCATTTGATGATGCAATTTCATCTTCACCTTTCTTTCCATAAGATAGTGATGAAATTTATCCTTTCTTGATTGAGGGTTAACATTCTTTATATTCAATATTGCTGCAGGTTTTTGGGACTTATCATTGTCCATAATGCTTGCAATTGCTTCTTTTATAGCTTCTTCTTGGTTGTCAATATGTGCACACTTAAAAGCAATGTTAGATTCATAAACATAAATATTTTCATCATGCTCTTTTAAGAGAGCTTTGCTTCCTTCATCTTTCTTTGCTAACATAGTTGGTTGATTCATGTCTTCAACCTCTTTGGTCAACTTTGTTGCTCCAAACATGTTGTCCTGCATTTGATTTGTATATAGAGGTAAACAACTATTCTCACCAAAAAACAACTCATCAATAAGATGTTTTTCTTGCATGACATTGAACCACTTTTCATTAGACACATAATTATCATCAAATTTCATTTCATACGTCTCCGCCTCATAGGGAGTTCCTCACTATCATGTGTTACACTATTGTCAACAATAGACATACTTTCAGCCTTGATCACAATTATGATGCTTTCAACACAATCACCATTTTGAACAACATCACTTTCATCATCTTCAACTTTCTCACTCCCCTCCATATTGTACTTCATTTCAAGAACATCCCAAAATATTTTTGCATTATGTATTCCACCATATTCATGCAAAATACTAGAGAAAATGTTTTCATCTAGAGCTCATATAATGAGAGATAATGCTACTACACTTCTACACTTATTATAATTCATCAAAGTTTCTTGGACAAATTTCCATAAATCTACTGAACGAAGCAATACTTCCATTTTAATTGCCCAAAGCTTCAAAAATTTACCTAAGAAAATGAGCAAATTTGGCATTAATTGCTTCAATATTGCATCAATGTCTGCAAATTCTTCATGTTGATTCATATCATCATTAGGCGTAAATTCAATAACTGAAAACATTTCAAATCCTTCTGCAGTTTCTACCATTTCATGGTTTCTCCTCAAATATTTCAATTTTATCCATGATTGTTTGAGTCTCCTTTGCTGACCCATCACTCCATTACAGAACCAAATTTGCAACAAACAATGAAGTCTAGCTCCTCAACCAACTTCAATTCATATCAAACACATCGTCCTAAAAAATAATTGGCATCAAACACTCATACTGTGCAAAGCTAAACCCTATATACATTTTTCACCATAATAACAAACAACAAACTCAGGTTGACAACACAGGGCAAGTAGCCTACAGAACAATCATACTTTCATATTCTCACTACAAACCATGATGCATTCACATTTAAACAAATCCATTATTATTCTTTTTAACATAAATATTTCCCCTATATCAAAAAACCCTTTTTTCTACTCAACCTACTTAAAAATATTCCACTCAAAAAAATATTTTGAGGCAAGGTGTTTTCACAACGTCAATGACATCGTGTAAATGTGTTAAATTATTTCCTTTATTTGAATCAACCTTTTTTTCCGTTAAACAGAAAACACAACACAACAAAACTTTTTGACTTTAGAACCAAACACGTAATGAACTTGGCTCCTTTAACATTCACGCACACATTATTTCTGAACAAATTTGGCTTTAGAACCAAACACTAAATGAGCGTAGCTCCTTTAAGATTCATGTCACTGCACTTCTCGCTTTCAAACAACACTTGTGAACAACATTTTCCAATAGAACCCACCTTCAACCTTGTCCCTTATCTAGTGTTCACATAGGCTCGACTTTTGTAGGGCTCACATATCTCATGCAAATATCTCTGATAGGTGGTGTCTCACAAAGCCAGCAGCGACAACAATACCTACAACATTTTCTGCAAAGAATCACCTCCACGCAATGCTCCCACTCTCTTAGAATCCACGTCCTTTCTCGAAGTTTGACTTCCTACAACGACACCAGCGTAGATCCCTGCGTAAGTGTTGGAAAAACAAAAACCAAACAGCCAATGGGTTTACCTTCTACGGTGGTCTAAAATGTGCAACACAATCCTCCTTACAGTGGCTCGAACGCCTCAATTACAGACCAAAGACAGGATTATGCACTTGAAAAATAACGCATCAACCAAACAAACCAACTTTCAAATATCAGGCAAGCTTCATGCTGCTCTCTACTACTCGACCTCCACTTTACATAGAGCGTCACAGCTCCACAACACTACAACCCTCAGCATGCTCCAAAAAACCTTTACACAAAGATCAAGCCTCGAGCTTACTACACCAAACCCACACTCTTGCACAAGCTATCAGCTCCTTTACACCCTCGACCTCGAGACTAGACAATTTTGGCATTGTCTCCTACGCGGCTATACTTTGCTCCACGCAGCTCCACAAGGCCTTAAACCTCCAATGCACTTCAGCCAAGCACAACTCTTCAAGCCACAGCAATGCACCCCTCACCCTAAGATATGTCTCCTCACAGCTCACCTGAGCTCTGATACCATATCATAGAATGTAAACTGAACACTAAACAAGTTGAATTTTACATTACCAAACATCATTTTTTATACATTGAGATGAAGTTTCTCGATTTTGATTTTCAGTGGCTTATTGAGGATGCTACATGAAGTCTCTAGAAAACTTGAGACAACCTCCTGAACTCTCGAGAAGACTTGACACCTAACACAGTTAATATGGTGGTTGGAATTAATGTTTTTCCAACAAGCCCGTCTATTCTATGGTGCCTTGGAGATGAATCAGTAGTCAATTACAACGTGGCTAAATAATTTCCTTCATATAGATAGTGGAGAACACAAACAGTTAAAACACCTACAGCTCTCCAAGAAAAAAGTTTGGCCCCTCGGAGATTTTCATAGCTCTCGGCTTCTGCGCTTGAAGATGTTGATGCTGAAGAGTTTTCTCGTCACGAAGACCTTATACCCATGGGCACTGAATCTGCTGAAGTTGAAGAGTTTGCTCCTCATGAAGACCTTATAGCCATGCACTCTCGTTTAGGACAAGTGAAGGTGATCACGATGACCCGATGGAGGTTGCTCCAGCCACTTTGGAAGGTTATTTTGGTCTAACCTGCTCTGGAATCGAGCCTTTGTTTGGTTACAGATCTTCATTACAAAGTCTCCCACTGCAATACTCACTCTTTTAGTGGGATTTGTGAACAATTAGTTTCCTCTTTTTATGTTTGAAAAATTTAATGTCAAAGTGTAATTTTCTCCCATAATTAATTGTGTATACTTTTTATTTCTTTTATGGTTAATTAATTTTAATATTTTTTATATGTTTTATTTATTTTTGCTTTTTCATTAAATTCAAAGTGATAAAGTTGATTATAAAATTTTATAGAATAGCTTTAATTAAAAAATAACAATAACTTTGATTTAAAAAACAAAAAATAAATAATAGAACTTAAACACTTAAATTATAGTTAATTTTGATAACCCACCTAACAAGGAATTCACATTATATTAGAAGTATCCCTCATATGACGAAGTAAAATACATCCATCACCCCAAGGAACATCCACTAACGAGTAAAAGAAATTCACTGCAAAATATTAACAAAGTCCACCCACGATATATATATGTGTGTCAATTCATACTTTTTGTGGGTTAAACACTCCGGCCGCATTTGAATGAGTGATATTTCTGCAAGGCTCTTTAACATAATACCATTCACCATCAATGAAAGGTAGGTGGGTGTATTATAATTTTAATTTTTTTATAATTGAAGATATTATTTTAAATATTTTTATGATA
>APFE031392948.1:15825-36901 GCA_000404065.3 Pinus taeda | reverse complement strand
ATTTTTAATTTTTAAAATTTTTAATCTTATTAATGTAAGATATTTAATTTAACTTATCATATAAATGAGATATTTATCCACCACAGCTACCTTAAATTTTATTTTGATTAAAAAAATTCTTTTTAAATCATCTCTTTTGTTTTCCGGATCCATACAATTAAATCAAGTTAATAACTGTATTTTGATTGAGAATCTAATTCAAAATTATATGTTTTGTTTTATTTATGAGTAGCCCTGTAATAAATTTAATTTAGTTAGCCACGAGTGAAACGGAAGGCTAGCGAGGGTTTGATGCAGTTAGGGTTAGTGTTTTATGTTTAGAATTTTAAACGTAACTAATTAATGCAAAGCTAAAAGACGAAACGAATATGGAAGGTGAGGATCACGAACTTAATAACCACAGAAAGTAAGAATATGTTTCGCTTTATTTATGAGTAACCATGTAATAAAGTAAATTTAATTAGCCATGAGTGAAACGGAAGGATGGTGTAATGCCTTCGATTGTGCGACACGGTTGCGTGTCGGGCAACCAGGGCACGCGCACAAGTGAGTTGCATTATACCAAAACTTGCGACAATACTTGCGACGAAGACATGCGATAATGAAATGCGATGGAGTATTCATACCGTTTGAGTGTGGAGAGATGCATTTGGTGGCCGACAACGATGGAGGGTGGCCTGACGCATGTGTGGGGCGCTTGAACATGGTTAAGGGGTGTGCACACGAAGGTTGGGTGGTCCGCTGGGCAGCCCCACCCACAATTGCGATGGCTATATATTGTAGTGCGTTGGAGCACTTGGAAACAATTCATTCGATCACAACAACTTCGCATAAAAGGTGCAGATCTTCAAGTGTGCAGAAGGGACAAGAGGGAGCGCATAACTCATGCGTTAATATTGGTTGGAAGTAGCATTTGGAATTTGTCGAAGGTGTTGGGCAAGGTGCGCCCGGTGGTCGGGTGAGGCGTGCATGATGAACGTGTGGCGCCCGGTTTGTGCGATGACTTGGCGTGGGTGTCGTGGCGACTTACGTGAGTGCCTGCCCATTGTGCAAGTGTGCACGAAGTCTTGTTGGAGTGTTGAGATTGCGGGCAGAGGTGTGTCTCGGTTGGAGGCGCCCGTGTGTGGTGACTTTGAGGTGTGCCCGAGTTGGGCAAACGACACGACGGTGCAACGAGGTGAATGAAGGATTGGTTAGTCGTGCAGTGACCGTGCGGAGGTGCCGACGAGCTCGGTAACCGAGTTTGCCAATGTTGTGAAAATTTCGTTAAGTGTAAATTTGGGGTTTCCCAAGATTTAACTTGTGCATTGTAAAAGTGATGATTATATAGTATATTGATATCGGGCAGACTCATATTGCAGGGAGTTTCCCCTCCCTTTATACTGTTGTGCATTTCTCTTATATAGTGCTATTGATAATGAATGTATATGGGTATTCATTGGTAGAAAGGCACATTTATAATACTTGGTAATAAAAAATAAACTAAGTATGGAATAAGTGGTAAGGCGTAGTCTACAATCGTAAGTATTGGTGAAAAGAAAACAGTTGGTAGTGCCGCACCTCGTCAGCACGGGTGAAAGACCACCGTAGGCTTGGGGGCACGACAGTTGGCATCAGAGCTCGGTTGGAGCTGGTTAGAGCAAGGTTGCTCGTGACGAAGTGACAGTGGAAGCACGTACTTACAGGGGAAGGAAGCTGGTTTCACATTCAAGTGGAACAAGAGCCGGTTCATGGTTGCAGGGAACTTAGTGAAACTGGTGAAGGTTGGAACCGGGTGTCGTAGAGTTGGGCAGGCAGTACTAGATGTTGTTCATATGATTTGGGCACTTGTCAGGTGGGCAAGTGGGACTGCATGTGGGTAGGTATACATGGTTTTGGCATCTGTGAACCAAACGAAGTACGAACCGGGGAAGACGTGTGAGAAGGCATGGCAGGTTTGGAAGAATGTGAAGGGAAGCTCTTGCTTACCTTATACAGGTTGAAGTGGAAGAAAAAGGAGAATCCCCGTATTCGAGAGAAGCTTGTAGCCTTGGAAAAGAATGTTGAAGATGAGCTTCTTCAACTTGGATGGGCAATGGAGCAAGATGAAGTTGCAGATTGTGCATACAGGGAAGAGGAAGCCGTAATAGTTGAAGATGTCGCAGACATGATCACGATGGAGGATGAACTTGAGGTTGATCAAGTTGGACCAGGATCGTGCAGTTTGCAGACATTTATGGATTAGGGTGCTCTCATGGAGGAACCTCATGATGATGATGATGACGATGTAAGTACAATTGATACTTGTGTTTCACTTGAGCATTTGGTAGATGGATCGTGTGCAGGGAAGGGCAAAGTTAGTTTGCCGATGCTAAGGAGCATCTTACCATGGATGCTTATGATGAGACCTTGTGCGGAGAAGCAAGGATTGTTGAGTGTTGCAGGACTTGTTGGGGTTGTTTGTGATCTTACGGTAGAAGGTACAAAGGCCTGTGACAAGGGTGGAACTTGATGATTGTTGTGGAGGATTGGATCATGCTTTAGCCACATGGCTAAGTGTCTGACAGGACTCATGGACAGACTAGAGGGCACACACTTGAGTTTCTTGGATGGACTTCTCATCGCCGAGACCAAGAGAAAGTCTTGGTGGAACCTTTGGTGGAGGAGCTATGATGGAGAGACTCATGTGATGATGATATGGTTGGGTGATCGAGTTCACTAGACCGAAGATTGCAGACTTGGGTGAGGATGACCGATTTTTGTGATGGGTCTACTTGGTTGGACTACATGGCAACTTAGTCATGGACATTAGGTTGGAAACATGGAGCATGGCAGTCTTATGCAGGGACATTATGCAAGAGCACTTGTAGAGATGTCACTTATGGGCATCCAATGAGGAGTGCCAAAGCAGGGATGTTGTGTAGATGGATTTGCTAGTGTGACATGGAGATGTTTTATGTACGAGCTGATGGAGAGGTTGTGCACTCTTGTACAACAAGGCCATGGACTTGGATGGGGTTGTAAGCAGACTATGGGACATTCTTACTACATGGAGAGTTGAGGCATCTTGCAAAGACCTTTGGGGCGAGACTTGTATGCTTGCTGAAATGTTGGTTGGGGATGACTTATGGAGCTCATGATGACATGAGATTGGTGTGACTTCTAGGGAGACTTCATATATGGTGGACTTAGAGGATCTGATGCATTGAGGAGCTGAGGTCAGAGACTTTGATTGAGGATGGGGTGCATACTTTCAAGTACATGTATGGGGATGGCTTGAAAGAGTGACTTGATGTGGAGGATCGATATGAGACACTTTGGAGTGATGGAGTTACAACGATGATGATGCCTTGGTGGCAACACTTGGGCATGGGTTGAGCCGAGACTCAACTACATTTGACACATGGTAACTGATTGATCTATCATCATGGGCAACACATGGATAGATGAGACAGGTGTATACCTGTTTCTATGGCAGACTTGAGGGATGACACATTGCAGATATAATGGAGGTTGCTTCATGGAGCTGGATGTGGCACACCGAGAGTTGGAGTTTGATGAGATGGTCTCTTCATATTGAAGAGGCACACATATGGATAATGTTGGGATAGATGTGGCTGATTTCATGCAACACATTAACACCAAACATCATGGACAACATGTTGCAGATGAGATGAGGGCTACTTCATGGACCTGAGCATGGATTATACTTATATGGATGGATTCTTGATCGAGTTCAGGATGTGACAGGATGTTTTGAGAAACAACTGATGGTGGCATGAGGATGTTCACTCTTATGATTTGAGCGTGATAGTTGGATTGATCACTCGACTAGTTTAGACATGGGGATTAGTAGTGTACAAAGATGTGTTAGCATTGTGTTGGAGTATCATGGCAAGCAGTTCACACGAGGACAACACATGATGAGGTCGACACGATATGTTGCAGTGGGCATATAGCTTGAGATGGAGGGGCCAACCTTCCACGATGGAGAGCAGCATGTGGAGATTGTGACATGGTGGTTGATGATCATGGATTGAGAGGACTTCCGATATATGACATACCGATGGGTGCATACCTTGGTATGGTTATCTTGGTGACAGATGGTTGTTGAGGTGGGACATGGTGGAGATGGTGGTTCTGCATATGTTGCGGAGATGTTTGCAGTATGTGGAGGAGTTGACATCATGGATGATATTGGTGGATGGTTACCAGGATAGTATGTTGTCGAGGACGACAACAATTTCAGGTGGAGGGGGATGTAATGCCTCCGGTTGTGCGACGCAGTTGGGTGCTGGGCGACCCGGGTGCGCGCATGAGTGAGCTGCGTTATACGACAGTTTACGACGATACTTGTGACAAAGACATGCGATAATGAAATGTGATGGATTATTCATAACCTTTGAGCGTGGAGCGATGCATTTGTTGGCCGACGACGATGGAGGGCGGGCCGACTCATGTGTGGGGTGCTTGAACATGGTTAAGGGGTGTGCACACGAAGGTTGCGTGGTCAGCTGGCCAGCCCCACCCACAATTGCGATGGCTATATATTATAGTGCGTTGGAGCACTTGGAAACAATTCATTCCATCACAACAACTTCGCATAAAAGGTGCAGATATTCAAGTGCGCAGAAAGGACAAGAGGGAGCACATAACTCATGCAGTAATCTTGGTTTAAGCCGCGTGGTTGGAAGTAGCATTTGGAATTTGTCGAAGGTGTTGGGCAAGGTGCGCCCGATGGTAAGGTGAGGCATGCACGGTAAACGTGTGGCGCCCGATTTGTGCGACGACTTGGCGTGACTGTCTTGGTCACTCGGGTGAGCGCTTGCCCATCGTGCAAGTGTGCACGAAGTCTTGTTGGAGTGTTGAGATTGCGGATGGAGGTGTTTCTCGGTTGGAGGCGCCCGTGTGTGGCGACTTTGAGGTGTGCCCAAGTTGAGCAAACCACACGACGGTGCGACGAGGTGAATGGAGGATTGGTTAGTCGTGTGGCGACCGTGCGGAGGTGCCGACGAGCTGGGTAACCGCATTTGTCGATGTTGTGAAAATTTAGCTAAGTGTAAATTTGGGGTTTCCCAAGATTTAACTTGTGCATTGTAAAAGTGATGATTATATAATATATTGATATCGGGCAAACTCATATTGCGGAGAGTTGCCCCTCCCTTTATATTGTTGTTCATTTCTCTTGTATAATGCTGTTGATAATGAATGTGTATAGGTGTTCATTAGTATAAAGACACATTAATAATACTTGGTAACGAAAAATAAACTAAATATGGAATGTTAAGCCGTAGACTACAATCGTAAGTATTGGTGAAAAGAAAATAGTTGGTAGTGCCGCACTTCGCCGGCACAGGTGAAAGACCACCGTAGACTTGAGGGCATGACAAAAAGAGTTTAATGCAATTAGGGTTAGTCTTTTATGTTTATAATAATGCAAAGCCTAATGCAAAGCTAAAAGACGAAACGAATATAAAAGGTGGGGATCACGAACTCGATCAATAACAACAGAAAGCACGAATAAATTTGAAAAAGCTAAAAGACGAAACGAATATAGAAGGTGGGGATCACGAACTCGATCAATAACCACATAAGGCAAGAATAAATTTCAAAAAGCGAAGTCCTGTATTAGTCTTGATTCTGAGGTCGAAGATCTCAAAGGCCTCACCACCACAAAACGTGCATACACGCGATAAAGAGGAAGAGAGTGTCGTGGGGGTGCTCATACCACACGAATAAAGTGGAACTAAAAGAAGTCTCCAGAGTATTGTATTGCATTCAGTGTGTTCTATAGCGCCTTCTAGATGCATCGGCAGTGAAATCAAGAAGGGCTACCCAATTTTCTTGATATAAATAGCCAAGATCACGGACAATCAAAGCACCTGCAAGCTCTCCAAAAAAACGATTTTGGCCAGGGAGATTTTCAGAGGTCTCGGCTTCTGAGTTTGAAGATGGTGAAATTGAAGGGTTTTCTCACGAAGACCTTATACCCATGGGCTCTGCTGCCCGACAAGTGCAGGTGCCATGGAGACGGAGAAGACGACGCCCCGCCGGAGGTCGCTCCGGCCATTTCCGAAGGTTATTTTGGTCCGACCTGCTCTGAGATCGAGCCTTCGCTTTCAGAGCAAAGTCTCCGTGTCCAGCAATCGCTGTCTCAGTCGAATCTGTGCTCCTCAAATAGCCAGAGTTAGGATAGCCACGTACCACAAAGAGAGATAGCCCGATGCCCTACAAACGTAGGGCTGCTTGTTTATCACAGCTCCATGCCGCGTTTAATAAAATTCCCTTCGATAGGGTTAATATCAAACTCGCCTTCAGCAGTGTTAAAAATCAAATATACTGAGAAAAAATGTTTTCAATTCGCAGTTCCAAAAAGAGATCACAAGCCATGGAACTTTTCCTGTTATTTTTGCCACTGTCTAAATGTTTATATGAAATCAAAAGCAATAGAGGAATTCTGGAATCTCCTAAGGTAAGAAAATGGTCGACCATTAAAATCTCTCAGAAGCCAGAAAAACCAGAAGAAAATAATCCGAAGATCTCTTATTAATACAAAAGTTCGATCGGCCCTACCGCAAAGCGCATTAAATAATAAATAAATAAGATACTCATCCGGCGTATCGATCACATTCAATTTTCTTCCGTCTTTCGTAGTGAGTTGTTCCAATTAACAAGTGGAAGTAACAGGGGCAGGTTTGCAAATAGACTTGAAGGCCTTGGGGACAAGGAAGGAATTACCTGTTGCACTTTTGCCATAGCTCGAAAATTGCAATGGTAAATGTGCGCCCGGTGATTCCACCCTTGCCTCCCAAGGTCTTCAAGTCTCTTTTCAGAGCTTCCCCTATTACAGCCACTTGTCAATTGGAACAAGTCACGGCGAAAGATGGCAGGAGATTGAATGAGATCAGTGCTCCAGGTGAGTATCTTATTTATTTATTATTTAATGCTCTTTGGGTCGATCGAGGATCTTCGGATTATTTTTTTTTCTCTAGCTTTTGAGAAGTTTTAATGGTCTAACATTATCCTACTTTGGAAGATTCGAGAATTCCTCTCTTGCTTTTGATGTCAGACCGTGCACAAGTAAATAAGAAAAGTTTATGGCTTTTGATAATTTTTTTGGGAAGGGGTGAATGAAAGTTTTTTTTTTTTCAATAAATTCTATTTTTAAGATAGTTAGAGAGTGACGTGAGTTTTAGATACGCTGATGGCTAAAATTTAGTCTTATTGAAGCTTATTTAAATTTTGGTTGGAGGGTGGAGTTTCTATCGTTTTGAAAGCTTAGTTCAAGTTTAGTTTGTGACTTATTTTTTGGTGTGACTTTGAGGGGGTTGAGCTTTATTGAAAAACGGTTTGCAATGATATTTGGAGGGTTAGTCTAGTTAAATGTAGTGTTAAGGGAGTTAAGTTGTTGTGATACTAAGGTGATGATAAGGTCGAGCCTTATTGTGGACAAAGTAAGACAAGAGTTATAGTGGATTTTTTTGTGCTAGGCATGGGGTTTTATAGGGTGAGTGTTTAGTGCAAAGCTTCATAAGACACATGAAATGGACCTTTGACATTGTAAAAGCATGTTTAGTTACAAGTGTGTTGGAAAGCCTATGTAGCCCATGTAGCATAAAGAAATCTCTAGTGTTGAGTGATGAGAATTTCTCTTTAAACATATTATAAGCCTAAGCTACCTTTGAACAACAAGAGTTGAGGAAGATGAAGTTCATGATGGGAAGACCACTTTTTGATAACAAAATACACAACTCACATGTAGGAAATCAAGTATAAAGAGCAAGTCAAGAAACCTAGTTCGAAGTAAGAAATTTAAGGTGTATGGATCAAGTTGTTGTGATGAAGGTTGAAGGTGCAAACATTATGGTTGCACGGTTAGACGACAGCTCAATTTGATGAGGACCATAAGTTATTGAAAACAATTCAAGAAACAACGTGAAGTCTTGGAACGGTGCCGACAACTAAATTATTTGGTGGGTAGCTCATGCATTGGTGTCTCCTAGAAGTTGGGGCCTATATTTGTGCTAAGCTAGGTGAACGAAATCTCTGCAAAATTTGTAAGTTGGTGCTTACTTTGTACACAAAAGTTTACAAAATATTTCCAAAGAAAATTGGTTTAAGTTTTACCAACTCATTTCATGAGTTATGTGAATCAAATGTTTTAAAAGATAAAATAGATAAAAATAATGAAATATTGATTCACCTTCACTCTAAGTATTTCTAAAACCATCCCTGTTGTTTTAAATCCCCTTTTGCTATTGGTGCTAGAAATGTTGAAAACAACTCACTCTAATCATTATTTTTGTTACTTCAACAATATCCCCTAAAAAGTATTAGATAAATCACAATACAAAAGTATTTATATCATAAACACTTATATAATGTTATTTGATAAAAAAGTATTGTAGACCTATTGTATAATGTAAGTACTAATTTTCAACTTTTGTAGGCACCAACCTAAATAGTGGCTCTAGAAATTCCATCGTGGTTATCACCTTACACAAAACATGAGCCTATCATCCACATCCACATCCTTCAGTGTTGCTCCTTTTCAAAGAATCACTTTAGAATGTTTACATCACTATAACACAACTACCATGGCACTTCTTAGCACATCCAAACAAGCTTGGGGCTCCTTCTCCATCTGAGACTAGGAGATTCCTCCAATTGCGTCTCTACATGTGACCTTTGTGTAGCTACTAGCTTGACCTTGACTCCCTCACATTTATTTACCTCATTCACATCCGATATCACAAGCTTTAGGAACAATACAAACTCCAATACCTTTAAAGGCTAGATTTATTTAAATGACTTTCCTCATACATGGATTTAATAATAGTGTTCCTCCTAGTCTAGGAGAAACAGATGATCTAGACGATTTAATAAGAGACCACTTTTCAAAGGATCGTTAAGCCCATATTCCTTTGAGGCATGAATTTATATATATTTGCTTGAGTTTGGTTGACCTAGATTTACCTTTTCTTGAGAAGAAAAGAATAAACATTCTTTATTAATAAGTGAGAAGTTACATATTTTAGATACAAGCATTTGTGGCCATTGAGAAGGGGATTCAAAAATAAGTCAAACCAAAAGAGAACAAAAGAAATAGAGTTGAACAAAGTTGGACAAATACCGTAATATAGGAGCGAATAGACAAAAACAATGGTTGAGCCCTTTCTTGGGCTCATAGAAAATATAGCCATGAATACAAAATTGTCTAGAGTAAAATCACTAGGGCATTCAGAGTGCAAAGGAGCCCAAATTATGAGTAGAATTATGAATCAAGATTTCAAAAAATATTCTACTAAGGAAAGGACGGATCTCGCATTTGGAGAGAGCATCCACTTCCATATTTTGTTCTTTGTACAAATGGAGGAAAGAAATGTCATTGAAGGAGGAGGAGAGTAAATTTATGTTTTCCATTGAGTGGTGAAGCAAAGGAATCTCAAGAGAGTTCCTCCCCTACAACCAATCAATGACAAATTTAGAATCTCCAACAATCTTGATGGGATTGATGGAAAACCAAACAATGGTATGAAGTAATCCCCACAACACCACGATCTATGCCCAACAATTTGTGACACCACATCCATTATAATAGAAGTGAAATTCCCTACTTGGATAGATCTTGATAAAAGCTCTGCATCCAGAGTGATTATTAACAAAATCTCCATCAAAGAAGCAAAAAGGAAAATACAACCCCGGATCCTGAAAGTGAATGGTACGCTAAGGAGACCTAGGGGTCCAAGGGCCAATATTAAGGAAATAACCAACAATTTTGACACTGGAAGAATAGTAATCTCGGGTCGAGTTCTCAAAGTTAGAGGAATTCTTGGAATTCCAGATCACCCACAGAATATAGAAGGTGATATCTATGTAGTGTCTTTGATTTGAAGGTCAATACAATAGGCATTCTAAGATGGAGGACCAATCCTTGTCAATCCTAATATTCAGTAAAAATGCCACATATTCCCAAATGGCCTTAGCAAAAGGGAATCTTGGAACATGTGATCAATGTCTTCAAAAGAATATCGACAAAAACGGCATTGAGATGGACCATGAAAACCCCTTTTAATCAAATTCTCCCAAGTTAAGATACAGTTAAAAAGGTTCAACGAGGTAAAGAATTTATTCTCCAAGGGGGGTTCTCATTTCTGCATGGGCAGAATCCATTCATCAAAGGGACTTGGAAGTGGAGAACCATAGATGTAAGTGTAGATTTCTCTGACAGCGATGTTGCCACCTACAACTCAACCTCCCCATGCAAGAGAATTGGTCCTATCATTTAATACAATCCCTACCATAACGATTTTGTGTTTATATGAGTCTCATTTAAATGCAAACTCAACATTAAGTCACAATTCCATTGAATGAGGCTAAGAAGGAAATGCGCGTGCATGCGGGAGCTAATTGTTTAGGTCAACTACTCCCAACTGATTCATTGAAAATATGATTTAAGGAGGTATATTATGGCATCTATTAAAACCCTTGATCATGTCCAACTCGATGAGGATCTTAGCACCATTTCCTTCTCACCATCTCAAATTTCCATAAAGCCAAAATTTGGAAAACATCAAGTTGCTCCAAATAAAAGATTTCTTACACTTTGAGGGGGCTCTAGAAGCTATCCAATCCTCCAAGCATTGTTTCTAAAGATGTTTTCGTGGGATGATTTCACTCCACAATCCCCGCACATTAAAAAAATTCCAAAGATTCTGAGAAAGGAGGGTTAGATTAAAGTGCTTTGTGTCGCTTAGTCCCGAGCCCTCGAATCTCGAGGGTGAGATAGAGAATTGAGATTAATGAGGTGGAAATTTTTGGCTCATCCTACTCCTGACTGCAAGAACTTGGCGATGATGGATTGCCTTTGTGGGTGATCATCAATAGAAAAATAAATAAGTGCATGCAAAACATTGAAATACCTTATAGAATGGATTTAAGCATGATCACCCCACCAACGAGGGTCAACCATTTGTAGTCCCATAGAGAAATATTTTTCTAATTTTAATCATCAAACAATCTGAGTCCATGATTTAGTTGTTGCATGGTTTATGGAAGAAAACCAAGTACTTGAATCCAAAAGACAAAGGGATAGATTTAATCCCAAATAGGGTGACTATTTCTTGGCATAGCCCAACATCCTTTTCATCAAAGAGAAGCTCAAATTTTTCTTTATTAACTATAAGACCTTTCACTCTTCCAAATTTAGATAGAATCTAATAGAAAGCTTCCCACTCAAAAATCAAAGGACATCTTTCTCAAACAGAAGATGAGTAGTAGGGGATTTGGAAGAGACCTTGCAACTTTAGATGAATCCATTTGTTTTTTCCATGCTGACACATATTTTGAGAGAATCAATAACTAAAATAAAAAGGAGTGAGGGGAGAGCATATCATTCTCCGAGACCTCTCAAGATTTTGAAGAAATTTGTGGGGTAGCCATTGATTAAGACTACCATAGAAGCCAAATTCACACAACCCATTACCCATCTAACATGGAGATAAGGAAAAACAATTTTTTGAAGGATTAGAAGAAGAAAATCATAGTCCACTCGATCCTAAGAGATTGATTTTCATGAGGTAGGCTTCTTGATTTCTTGATTTGATCAAATGAATGCACTATTGTGTAATGGAAATTGCATCCTGTATTCTCCTATCAGGAAGAATACCAAATTATTTTGGGCATATATGTGGAGAAAGGACCTTTTTAACTTTGATAGCTATAATTTGTGAAATCAATTTATATAAAGAGTTACAAAGAGATATAGTTCTAAAGTTAGAAATGTAGCTAGATTTTGATTTCTTAGGAATTAAAAAGCAAGGAAGGTTGCGTTGATGCCACCTATGATATGTCCTATAACCCAAGATTCTTCAACCATTTACAGTAGTTCAGAATCCATAATGTCAAATTAGGACATGCAAATCTAAACATGCCATCCATCCAAGCCCTAAATTTTGACTCTGGCCATTTATTTTAGTGTGTGTAGGAGCTCCTCTTCAAAAGTAGGGAAATCCATAAGTATGATGTTATCCTCATTAACAAAATTGGGAAATAGGTTTTCTAGTACAACTTTATCAAATATGTTGTCCTCTTCCTATTCTTTGAATTGTATACTGAAAAAATTGAATTCCTCTTTTATTATGTCCTTAAGTGAAGTAAGTAAACTACCCTGAGAATTCCTCATGTGCCAAATAGTTTTAACAACCTTTCAGTTAGAAGCTACCCTATGGAAAATCTAGTATTTTTATCCCCTCCTTTAATCCAAGTGACCCTACTCTTGAGACACCACTCTTCCTTCTCAGATTTTAGTATCTTATTCTTCCTTTGAACTAGATCCATCAATAATTTCATGTGGTTGTTGGAGAGGAAACCAAAGATGGAAGGATCCATATCAGAGGAAATACCATCCTTAGTCTTCCTAAGTTCCAGTATTTGATCCTTCTTACATTTGTTGACATGTGCTCAGACTTTACCCTTGAGTCTCTTAAGTTTGACAATGAAAGAATCCATTTTCGAATTGGTGGCAAGGATGATTGGTTGCATCCAAGATTGAGAAAGTAACTCAAAATCCTACTCTTAGATCTATTGATGATTAAATTTAAAGGGCATGGAGCTTTATTCGTTAGTTCCCCTCCATTGAATCATGATTTCATGGTGGTCAAAGGCTTCAGAAAAGAAATATGAATCTTCAAGAGTTTCAATCCTCATAGTCAAGGAAGAGTGAACGAATTGATCAAGCCTTTTGACAATGACATCTTCACCAGACTGAGCATTTCTCTAGGATAGACATAAAGGATCAAGAAAGATGTCTAAGAGTATATTTTGACTAAAAATGTCGTTAAAGTATTTATTGAGTGGATCCATGTTAGCTTTCTTCTGCAAGAAATCTTGAGCATCCAAGGTTAAATTCAAATCACGAGCTAAAATGAGATGTTGTAAATCTAAGATGTTCTTGCCATCAATTTTATCCTATAACTAGTTTCTGTTAATATAGAATCCATAAATGTTCAACATTTGAACCCTTTGGATCATCCCTTGACAATATCCATATACTATGATGCCAACCTCTGACTTATATGCTTTGAAAGAGCATATTTTGGGATTCCAAAAGGAAGTTAGCCCTCTATAATTTCCAATAGCACTAGTGGCACAAGAGATCCAAATAGGCCATAGTTCAAGGAGAATTTCAGATGCCTTTTCCTTAGATATCATAGTCCCCTGCGAGAAAATTAGGAGCCTTTGATTGGATGATACAATATATGGATCTTGATGTTTGGCAAGATCGTAGTCCCATGATGTTAAAGGACATCGTTTTCATCAGGAAAATGATGAACTCGGAAGCTCCACTCTAAGGTGCTAAGTTTCTCTGATTCCCCAATTTGAGATATCATCTAGTGATGGCCCAGGATCAAAATGTGGGCATAAGGACTCTTCTAATGTCTCAAAAAATCACTCAATCATCTTCGTCTCAAATTCTCCACATAGAGATATCATTTTGTATTTGGTTTCCTTTTTTTTCCTTTTGGGACAATCATTTTTCTCCAATTCATGAGATTTATTTTTCTCCTTTTCTTAAAAGAAGGCCCTCTTAAGTGGGAGGGGCTCAAGGCTCAATGAGGAGGAGCGAGAAATATGTTCCAGATCAACATCCCCAAAAAGGGAAGAAGTTTTTGAATTTAGCTCAAGTCTTAATCTAATAGGGGATAGGAGACATAATTTTCTCTGAGATTTATTTGAGAATATGAGCTATGAAGGTGAAGGAAAGGGAGATTTCCCAACCTGGCAAGGGATTTGAGCATAGTTGTTGAGACAGGAGTACAATTTTTATGGTTGTGGTTAATCTTAATAGATCTCATATCTTGATGAGGGCAAGAAGATTGGGGAGATTCGTATAGGGAGGATGGGGGAGAAAAGCTCCCAAATTTCCATTCCATAGTTCTTTGTTTTAGAAGAAGTTGATTATCTCTCATAGTTTTCTAATTTGAACCAACGAGACCATCATTCATTTGGAAAGGAAAATCACCATTCAGTGCCCATTTTTTTTGCATACGTTACATCTAAATGGGATTCCCTAGTAGCCCACATGTTTTTTAATTGAAAAAGTGCACTAGAATAAATCATTTTCCTAAGGAAGACCACCTGATAGATCCACCTGCACCAACAACCAAGGCTCCCTTTTATCTAATAATCCAATGCATCATTCATCCACATAAGAGCATTTTCCTATCCTACTCACAATATTTGATATTCTCTTCTTAGACCATAGCTCTAGTCAAAGTCGAGGGAGTTTAGCCCACATAATTTTCATTTTTTGGTCGTTCCATAACTTGGTCAAAACCAACATTCCATTTTTGCAAAATTAGGAAGCCACGTCCCTTAACCCATGGAAATTCTAGGATGTTATTGGCATCCTTTTTCGTTAGGAAGTGGAAACCAAACTAGTCATTCACTAGGAAATTGACTTTAGGTATATATCCTAAGAGGTATAACCAACTTCTCTAAGTCCAATGTTTCATATACACTCCATTATTTGATGCAAACTCCTAGTGTCCCATCATGACTCTTTTTTTCAGTCTTACAACTATTTCCCAAAAATGACTACCCCAAGAAATATATAATTTTATAAAAATTTAATTTAAATTATAAAATTAAAATAAAATTTCATTAATTTATACAATTAAATTTACTATTTAATTTTAATATTTATTACTTAAAAAAATTATTCATATTTAACAAAAGGAGTTGTCTTTAGTGCGACTTTTTGGACTTTTCGTTGACCAAATCCAGCACGTGAAATCTTGATTTTTGTTATTTAAACTGTTTTTTTACTCTATATATGGATTCGGAAAACCCCTAGGTCACTCGGATTATGTAGGAGTTACCCATGAAAATTGTGATTTCAATAATTTCTTCTTGGATTCTAAAGAAATTAGACAAAAAAACCCACTCGAAAAAATTCCAAAAAGTCCCACTGAAAACAACTAGTTTAATAATATTAATATTAAAGGCTTCTAGTATGCTACCCTCATTAAGAAACAACAATAAGAACCCCGATAATGATGGATGTCCACATTATTAGTTTGACACCTAAGATATAGTAAGTTTTCTAGTGCATAAAAAATTACTAATATCAATATTTACCAAAATTTTTATCACGACATCATAATTTTATCACATCATTCATATATGTTAATATAAAATGTTATTCACAATTTCTTAAAAAAAATCGTTAATATATGATAATATTAATACAAATATAAATTTCTATGTAACACAATGGTAATACCGTTGTTGGCCTATTAACTAATCAAAATTATGGTGATTTGGGGATCTTTTACTTTTTTTAGTATAGAAATAAAAATTTATAAAATTTTGAGTAATCTTTTATTTGTAATTTTCACTCTTTTTAGTGTAGATGTAAAATTTTAAGAAAATGTGTTATGGTTCTTAGCAAAGCTAAACGAGCTAGGAGTAAGGGTTTTTAGATTAAGAAAAGGTGTAATACATTTAATAAGGATGATGGGTGGAAAATTAACCATTGTTGGATCTCATCCTTTTATCCTCGATGTACCTTTTACTTATTCTTCCTTTCTACTTCATTCTTTTCTTACTTATATTTTTTAAGTAAATTTCATTACTTGTATTAATATTTTCACATTTCTTTTCTTCATTTCTATTATTATTCATGTAGTCTTTTTTCACTTTTTTCTTTTGATTTTATATTTTTGTCTTTTATATTCGTTTTCCTTTTTAATTAATTAATGATATATATATTATATATTTTATAACATTAATAATAATATTTACAAGTATTGTTACTATATTTTAGGTTTAAATTCCTTATATCCTTAATATTTATCATAAGAGTTTTGCCTGTCCTTTATAAAACTTTATTGAATTTTCATAAATGAGATTTCTTTAAAATTTTCCCTTCCATTAATATTATTCTATCTTTTATTGTGCCATTTTCACTATATATAGATTGAATGTTTTTATGTATAATATTTGCTACCATAAAAATCATATTTTTAAGAAAATGACGTATATTATATTTGGTTTTATAAAACATATAATATAATAATTTTCTGAGGCAGGTTTTGGCCATTATCCACATCAAAAATTCATTTTTGTTTCGACTAACAAGTGGTTCATCATCACGACAAAAGCAAGAACCAGATCTAGGCATAACTTAAATAGAAAGAGATCATTCAAACGGTTAGAAAAAAACAGCTATAATTGACCAAGAAACAGATAATTCATTAACTAATTTGTTAGATATAAATATTTTTAATTCATATGAAACTAAATAAATCTAATTTAAAAATATTTCTAACCTAGGAACTATAATCAAAATATTTATTAGTTTGCCAAAAATAATCATTTTTAATTCATATGAAACTAAATAAATCTAACTTAAATCAAAATATTTATTATTTTTAATTCATATGAAAATATTTTGATTACCCTCAATAAAATAACTCACAATATATTATATTATGTTTAATCTAATTAGTTAATTCTATTACTAAACTTATTTTTATATAACCAAATATGAATAATTTTTATTAAAAAAATAAACTCATCCAAACTATGAGTTACTATGGTATTAACTAGTTTTTCTTAGAATAAATATAATTCAAATCAAAATATTTATTATCATTTTTAATTCATATAAACCTAAATATATCTAATTAAAAATGTTTCCATTACTCATATTACCTTTACTAATAAAACGAATTAAATTACTCATAATATAGTATATTATGCTTTTTTTTATTACTAGTATTATTTTTATATAACCAAATATGATAAGAAATACACCTAACTGATAATCAATTAATATATGACTATAATTTTAAACATATTTATTTATATATAAATTACTAAGAAAAACATCTTCACCTCAAATAATTTTATCCATCTAAAAAAAATCAGGAAATCCCCTCAAATCACGACAGACAAGGGAAAAGAAGAAAGGAGACCAAAACAAAAGGGGGGCGGGGGGGGGGGGGAGATGTGGGGTGTAATGTCTCGAGAAAACTGTAAATACTTTTTACCACACTAAGAACAAACTGAATAATTATTGTTATTATTTGTTTGAGTTGAATAATATTGTTAATTATTGAAGATAGGAAATGATTTGAGTATTAGCAAATCTTGTGACTTCTCATGGAAAGTAGGAAAAGGAAATTGTCGGAAAAACCCTAACTACCTCCCCCAACTGTGAAATGCTCCTAAAGAAAAGGGAGTGAGGGGAGGGAAAAACCGTTCTGAAATGTCAAGCAGTAAGGGGGAAATTGCTAAGTCTTGTGATGACTAGATAGCATAAGCACTGTGTGGGAGAAATTTGCAGAAGATAGAGGTCTTGCGAGCAAGCTTCGGGGGGAATTTGGTCTTGACAAGAAATAGAAAAAAAAGGTGACCTCTACCATTTGAGTTCTTTCCTTTGATTCAACTCAAGCAAGTGGTACCCTCTTGGAACTAATCTATTGCACAAAACTATATTATGTGTCTTTAACTGTGAATGGAAAAGATGTAGCTAGAGCTCTTAATGCCGAAATGATATTTGGAAAATATTAACAGTGGGGTTATTATTTGTACTTTATTTACCGGAAACGAATAACAGTAGGGTCAGAATCGACTGGTTACCTTAAGTACTAGAAATCTTTAACAGTAGGGTTAATATCTGTTCAGAATTGGTGAATCTCTATATTCTACAATATACAAGTTGTAGAATTATTATCTATACAAGCCTTTTATTGTTGGAAATTTAATCATAGTAGAACTACTGTTGAATTGAACTGGTTAACAATATCTTAGCTGACTATGTAAATTTTAGAACTAAAAACAGAAAGTTGACCAAGAAGGCCTGCCCACGTTCTCTAGTTAAGAAAAGAAAGATTATTGAAAAATCTAGTACCCAAAATGAGGAAAAAGAGTTAATTTCACAGGTTAGGTAACACTGTGCTAAACCCCAAAGAACTGAAGCAACGTTCGATAAAATGACCAATGTAGCAGAGAATTATAAGAGTATTTATACTAAAGCCGGACTCGGCTAGCACACTAAAGGAGTTGACTTTTAAATAAGTTCAAAACTCTGTAAGATTCTTCTTATAACCCTATACGGGATTGAAACCCCATAGTGTTAAACATCGATAGAATAAATCCCCGAATAAGTTAACTAAAACTTCAAGATATTAAATCCAAAAATAGAGAATCATAGACACCCCGTTCTACAGAGGCAAATACCAATTTTAATGTAACACCGAGCTGCATAATTGGAAAAGCAATAAAATAAGTGGAACCCCGAATGGTGGTTCACACAGCAAATCTAGCCACATAAAACTGTATAGAACTATTGAGTAAGAGTAATATTGATAATTTAAAGATAACGAGCATAATCATTCACACATCAAACAAGAGTTAAAATTTATGTTACAAGTGGAACTAGTACCATTTGGCATAAGAGAAGACCTAAATGGATTCGAATTCCAAGAAGTCTGTCAAAGTAGATTAGCAGGTCTAAACAAGAGGGTTGAAAATGTCTCGTAGAAACTTAAACATGGATAAATTATGTCGGTACGGTGATAGTCTCAGGCCGCGCAATTGGATAAAAAACCCTCAATTGGACAAGGAAAAAAATCATTCATACAACTCTTGAACAACTATAGGCATTCGCCTGAAGCGATTAACAAATAAATGGGCAATAAGATCTTGTTTTCGCTTCAAAAAATGAAACAAAAGAACTAGTATAACTCTTGAGAGCTGATGCACTTAGCCTCAAAACAACCAGAGGGTTCCTTCTCTGTCGAGCAAGCACTAGGTCATTGAGAAATCTTACTCGAAAACCCTCAAGCATCAGAGACATGAAAGGAAACCATAAGCACCACTTGAAAATAGCTTGTACACCTCGGATTTGCAACCATTAATTCTACAGAGAGAATGCATGGCAAACGACATTAGTAATAGGGCTAAAATTGTAGGGAATTGATAATCAACTGCAAAAAAAAGAACATAACAAAAACATATCCACAATCATCACTTACTATGGGATATACACTCCACGGAGGGAAACCCCATATCCCTACTCCTAAATTCTTTCCAACCAGATTGAAGCTCTAGGTCGACAGACCGAACAAGCCTACGAGAGGAGAATGGGAAGCAGAATAGGCACCAAAGAGAGAAGGAGCTAAATGAGGCATAAATCCAACAAACAGGGTTGAGAAACCTTTTGGGAAGAGCCTAGTGGTAGGATCGTGAACCCAGATCTTCTGCCATTGATGTGACTAGAGACCAAAGATGTATAGCTATGAAAGGGCAAGCCTACCCATGGCATGTTACCATTATAGAGCAAGAATTAAATACCAAAACAAATGTAAAGTTTAGTAGGAGTATAAGCTGGAATGGACTTGATAGAATGAACGCATAGTAATGAGACTGTCAGTGAGTGATGTGGTTGGAATTCCCATTGCATGATTAATATTAATGAAGCCCGATAAACGATGGCTCTTAAATCTAAAATAGATAAATCCGGAATTTAAACAGGGATCTTAATATTTTATACGTTTGTACTTACATCTTACATAATCTTGCTATGACAAATGAAATGTTAATATATTTTCAAAAAAGAATTTTTTTTGGTTATTATTACAATACGTATGATGTGGAGGTGTGACAAGTGGTATCAGAGCCCAGGTTACCAAATTGTGGCCTCTAGCAAATATACTAAGTGAGAACAATCGGTTATCGATTTTCTTTTTTTTTACCTATTGTTAACCCACTAAATTGTTAAGAACAGGAAAATAGGACAACAACAGATTATGAGGAGAATGGACAGTGTTCCACACATGAATGTGGCTAGCCTAGGACCTGCAACATTTTTTGAAAATAATCCTGACATATGGGTGCAGTTAGGAGATGAGGCTCGCAACACCAATCTTATGATATTAGAAACAGTTCAAGAATTAAAGAATCTGGTGGCTTGCCTATGGGAGGACAATGCCAGATTAACGATGGAATAGGAAAAAATTATGAAAACCCTGTCTCAAGAGCAGAATTAGTGTCAGCCAAACCTGAGCCCTGAATAGGTACGAGTGTTAGAAGAACAGGGCTACCACACGGATCAAAAAGAAACAAAATGAAGGGAAGAGAATCGAGAGGAGAAGATGGATAATTCCTTTGAGCACCCAACATCAAAAAGGCAGTGGATAGAATTACAAGGGAAGTTTCAGAAAATAAAACAATGACTCTTCGATGGAGAGCTAGAGGAGGCAGCTCAAGCCTCACTGATTAACATGAATAAATATTTCTAATTATATGAATATGATCACAACCTCAAAGTACCCCTTGCCATCTTCCAGTTGCAAGGGAAGGCCACTTTGTGGTGGGAGGAGGTCAAGATTGTGTGAGGGGTAAGTGAACAAAATATAACTTGGGAAAAGTTCAAAAAATATTTCAACGAAAGATATTTTACTGAACTATTTTACAACGAGAAAGCAAAAGAATTTCATGACCTACGGCTTGGACAACAAACAATGCATGAGTTTATCACCTGATTTACCTCTCTACTCTGATATGTAACCTACATACGAGAGGAAAAGGATAAGGTACAGTGGTTCGTTAGCAGTTTACCCTTGGTGATGAGAGAAAGAATTGAGTTTGATAACCCAAAAATGATGGATGAGGTTATACGAAAGGCAAGGATATGCTATCAACAAAACAAGTAGAAGGGAGAAATTATGGGAAAGAAGTGGGCTGGCAAGAAAGGTAATAAGATTTATGTCGGCAATAAGGGTGTCACACGGAATGAGTTATATTTGCGGACAAATCCAACCTTCCTAGGAGTCTAAGACTCTCTAATGACAAACAAACCAAACAAGAGCTATCCTTCTCTAGATACACATCATTCTATGAGAATTCAAATGTTTTCGATCTTACCTTAGGTCCTACGCTTGTTGTAGCAGTCCAGCCTTGCTGATCCAGATGAGCTCCTCCTTCACTTTCAGACCTGCATACACTGACAAAGCAAACGATTACATAGCATCTGAATATTCATCATAAAATAAAGCATATCTATCAAATTGACCAAGGAATACAT